>ML101490.1:0-39087 GCA_003697995.1 Taxidea taxus jeffersonii | reverse complement strand
ACACACACACACACACACACACACACACACACACACACAGGAATATTACTCAGCCATAAAAAGAATGAAATCTTGCCATTTGCCACAACATGGATGGATCTAGAAGTACAATGCTCAGTAAAATAAGTCAGAGAAAGACAAATGCCATATGATTTCAATTATATGTAAAATTTAAGAAACAAATCAAATGAGCAAAGAAAAAAGAGATAAGCAAAAGAACAGACTTAAACATAAAGAACAAACTGGTGTTTACCAATGGAGGGGTGGAGGAAGAGTGAAATAGATAAAGGGGATTAAGAATACACTTGTTGTAATGAGCACTGAATAATATAGAGAATTATTGAATCATTATATTGTATACCTGAAACTAATACAACAATGCATGTTAACTGACATTTTTAAAAAGGAATGGAGACTGATGGCACCTAATGTTAAAGAAATGCCATCACCAGTAATATACAGACTGGCTCTGAGAGCCACCTACTGAAAAAGCTGAGGAATAATGCAACTGTTCAGTCAACAAATTTCAGGAGAAACTCAATTGCCCCAAAAGCGCTTTTTAATTCCACTACTCAGTCATAAAAAGAATGAAATCTTGCCATTTGCAACAACATGGATGGATCTAGAAGTACAATGCTCAGTAAAATAAGTCAGAGAAAGACAAATGCCATATGATTTCAATTATATGTATTATATATTCATATATAATATATGTATGTATATTATATATGTATAATATATGTATATATTATATATAGATATAATATCAATTATATGTATATATATTCATGAACAAATTGTCATTTATATTGTAATGTTTACTGTATGTTACTGTAATATTTTTCTTTTGTGATATATTATCAAAACACATATTCAATAATAACATGAATAAAAACAAAAAAAATTCAGAACTCAACACTGTTGGAGAAGTTTGATGCAGTCAATCCTTATCTAACCTTACTTATATCTAAACTATGAAGTAAAGTTCTACAATGAAATCAGGGCATTGTTCCATTGTTACAAGATATACATATAATTATTAAGTTCTGTGTTTCACTGTTTCCTCTCATCAGTCCTCAAATGAATAAAAGTTATTTTCTTGGTACACATTGCCTCAGGAGGAGAGTAATAAATCTTCTATCTCGAAAATTCTTATCTCCCTCTAAGTAGGGGCTACATAATTAATTATGAATTTAGTTAAGTAGAAGAAACAAATGAGAGGGGAAGCATTGTGGAGAATTAAGTTCTGTTAGTACGTTTTGGTCAATGATATTGAATACACTATAAATATCCTGCACCATTTTCTTTCCTTTTTAAATAGCCTGAATAAGATACAATTCTAAGGAGCAGGGATTGTGCCTATGTAATTCTTTTCACTGTGTGTAGCTCTGTATTGTTTCCTGTACTAACAGGAGCTCAGTACATGCTTTCCTGTGGATGGCAGGAAGAAAGATGACACACTGTACAGGAGGGGCTGAGGAGGACACTGGAGAGCAGTAAAAAGGAGGACTACCCTTGGGTTACTGGGGAAATTATGTCAAAGATTTCATCTCTTTGGTGGTCATAGCTTGCTTCTGCAAGAATTCTTGTCATGGGGCGCCTGGGTGGCTCAGGGGGTTAAAGCCTCTGCCTTCGGCTCAGATCATGATCCCAGGGTCCTGGGATCGAGGCTCAGGTCATGATCCCAGGGTCCTGGGATCGAGCCCCACATCGGGCTCTCTGCTCAGCGGGGAGCCTGCTTCCTCCTCTCTCTCTCTCTCTCTGTCTGCCTCTCTGCCTACTTGTGATCTCTGTCTGTCAAATAAATAAATAAAATATTAAAAAGAAAGAATTCTTGTCATAATAAATTTCAGTATTACATTTGTTTCTTGCGGTAAGACGAAGAGTGCTCAGGTGATGTGTCTTTGAGAGCCACACTTCCAGTGTAGCCAACAAAAACTAATAAGATAACTTGTTTCAGGGGCTCCATCCTTCCCACTTTTAGTTCTGCTTCTTCCTGTCAAGCCTGGTGTCCTCAGGCTGCCCCTGAGGACTACACATTTGGGGCATTATCTGGCTTTTGGTGTGTGAGAATAATAGCTTCCTAGGTTTGTGCCTCATTCCTCTAGGCTGTTTTCTTCTGAATTGCTGTCAAAATAACCACTGAATTCATTTGTGCTACTGGGATAATGAGTCACTTCTTCTAGGTAAGCTATTTCCATTTTAACCCCTGAACTTCCAAGACCTTATTCTTAATTTTTTGTTTCATATCCTTCTCCCTTGCCTTCCTTCTTTCCTTCTTTCTTTCCTGCCTGCCTTCTTCTCTCTCTTCCTCTCCTTTCCACCCTACCTTCCTTCATTCCCCCCACCCCCGCACCACCCTGCCAAATCTTTAAATACCTCAACTGGTGCCAGGCATTGCAATAGGCCCTGGTAATGCACACTGCACCCCTGCCCTCTTAGAAGTCATGTAGAACATGGGCTGCTACTAAAAATATAACACAAATTATTTTCTCTAATGTGGAAGCATAACAGATTTCATTTTGAGTCTACAAACAATACCCTTCATTAATTAATCATGCTATTGCTTGCTCATTTGGCAGGAAATATAAAATTTATTCACCATATTTGTCTCAATATTCTAATGGTGGAATATGTCACTGCTATAAAGACAGAGAGATATTTTGACTAGGAGAACAGTTTGGAACCCCTCAAATTACATTACTTTGACACTCATAGAGCTAGTCTAGGAGTTGTCTTCCAGGGTTGACTAAATCAATTTTCCCTGCCCTGTTGTTCCCAGTTGTGGTCATCTCAAGTAACTCTTTTTTATTTTATTTATTTATTTTATTTTATTTATTTATTTGAGAGAGAAAGCATGAGAGGGGAGAAGGTCAGAGGGAGAAGCAGATTCCCCATGGAGCTGGGAGCCTGAAGCGGGACTCGATCCCAGGACTCTGGGATCATGACCTGAGCCAAAGGCAGTCGCCCAACCAACTGAGCCACCCAGGCGCCCACAAGTAACTCTTTTAGTCTATGTTCAGATTTATGTCAAATATGTTAAACGTATGCCCCACAACCTCCTTTAAGAGGACATACCTGGAAGCCTAGGTGCCTGCTTAGTCTACCCATCAGGGTCACAGCCCAAAGATGGTTCTTTTCTCATGTTCCCTCTTTGCTTTTATGAAGAATTAGTTCCACACAGATACATATTTCTGCATTAAAAAAAATTCCCAGTGGTTTCTTTCTCTTCACAGAAAGGTTTGGGCTTTTATCTCAGTCAGTTTTCCTTTATTTCACATGTAGTCTTTTTTTTTTTTTTATTACTTTATTTAAGCTTTATTTAAACATATGATGTAACCCCACCACCCTCACCCAACCCCTCTTCCCCCCACCCCCCTCAGTTTGTTTTATGACATTAAGAGTCTCTTTTGGTTTTTCTCCCTCCCGATCCCATCTTCTTTCATTTTTACTTTTCCTACCACCTTAACTCCCACCCCCGTTGCATCTCCACTTCTTCATATCAGGGAGATCATGTGGTAGTTGTCTTTCTCCAGTTGACTTATTTCGCTAAGCATAATACGCTCTAGTTCCATCCATGTCGTCGCAAATCACATGTAGTCTTTTATCCTTACTTTCTAAAGTATTAAAGAAAGTGTGTCTTTAAGTAATATCAGCATATAATGATTCATTTCTCCAAAGTTAGCATATTAATTTGATAATGCACTCTTTCCCACATTTGCACTTGGCTTTCATTCCTTTATGAAGGAGAATTGCTTTGTGAACACGCTAAGCAAGACTAACTAGTCTTGTGCCTGTCTGGTATGTATTGACTCAGCAACAAAAACAAACATAAAAGTGTAATGCAAAGAGCTGAAAATAATTTAAACTAAGTAAAATAATAAGTCCTAGTTAATAAAAGGAAAACACATATTTGCTTAAAATGAATTATATTAGGTGTCAACTTCATACCTATACCTCCTGCCCAATAAAACTGAAACAATTACAAAAAAAGGTATTAACAGTCAACTGTCTACTATGTAAGATTTTCTTTTTGAAAAATAAACGTAGTTAGCTTATTTATTTAGCATTAGTTATTTTTGCTTTTTTAATCACTCACTATATATCTGACTACATATGACTTAATCAGTGAGTTAATAAATTCTCCCTTCTGGGCCTTTTTGGTTATTTCTCTTCTTTTTAATGTTTTCACTATAAAAAAGTGATCTGAAACAGTTCATTGTTTCAGGTTATTATTATTATTATATTATAATAGTAATATCATATCATATTATTATTATTATTCTCACACACCAAAAGCCAGGAAATTATTCAAACAACATATTTTATAGTTTATAAGGTAAGTTGGCAAATGATTTTACTGTAATAAATATTGAAATACTTAAGTACGATAAGAGGCAGTATTTTGTAATGCAAAATTACACATTCAAATGTTCAAGGGGGACAGGTAAGTAGCATAAAATGTTCTAATTGTTGCCAGATCTCTTCAAGAGAGGTTAAAGTTTTAAATGTTCTCCTGGTTTTTAAATCTTGGAAATTAATTTCTAAAAAGTACTATGTTGTTCTGCACTTCCTCGGCTAAACTAAAACAATTCTGTGCAGCCCCTGGAGGATATTTGGGACTTCCTGTGTGGTAAGTGAGAATGTGGGTTTTGTAGTTAGCTGGGAGTTCAAATAAAAAATGCTACTGTGGAATAGTGCTCAAGTGACTAAACCATACTGAGCTTTATTTTCTTGCATGCTACATGGGGATAATAATTGTACTTCTCTCACAGTATTTTGGCTTTCTGGGGGGATAGAAGTGAGGGAAGATCTGAGGAGCCCAGAAAATGAAGAGGCAAACTCAGAGGTCGCTGTTATACTTTTTGTTTCAAAACAACCATTTCACATTTTTCCAGGGGAAAACAAATTTTACAAAAAACGAGAGAGTCAAGCAGCCCTTAGCATTCTGTATCTGAACTCAACCCTCACTCCTGTCCTATTATCTTTCTCAGTTCTTCCTAAATCCTTATAATCTGTGTAAGCTGGGATGACCAACATACTCTATTTTATACCACATGTTGCTACAATATGATGCTGCTGCTTTTCCCATTAAGGGGTCTCTGTCCCCTCTCCTTGAACGTAAGTAAAATGTTGTGACTGTCTCAGTGATGAAAGATAGCAGAAGTGCCATTATGTGACATCCAAAATCAGACCTTCAAAGTGCCATGCACTTCTGCCTTGTTCTCTCGGTACACTCATTCTTTGAACTCGGTAGTCCTGCTGTTCGGAAACTCGGATGTATTTGTTTCCTGGGACTGCCATAACAAAGTATCACAAGGCAAGTGGTTTAGAAACAATTGTAATTTATCATCTCACACATCTGGAGTCTAGAAGTTTGAAATCAAGGTTTAGTCAGGGCCATGGTCCCTCTGAAACCTGTACAGAAGGACCATCCCTGTTTCTTCCTAGCTTCTGGTGGTTTGCTGACATTTTTGGGGATTGTCTGGCTCACAGCTATGTGACTGCAACCCTCCGTCTTCATATGACATTCTTCCTCTGTCTCTCTGCATTGTCTTCCTTCTGCATATGTGTCTCTGTACCCAAATTTCCCCTTTTATGTAAGACACTGGTCACATTGGGTTCAGGCCCACCCAAATGTCCTCATTTTAACTTGATAAACTAAGTAACGATCTCATTTCCAAGTAAGGTCACATTCTGAGGTACTGGGAGTTAGGACATCGGCAAAGCTTTTTAGGGGCACAGTTCAACCTGTAACAAGAGGTCACAAGAAGGTACCCCATGTTGACTGGGATCCCATCTGGCAGCCAGTACCATGGCCGGTCATACAAATGGAAAAACTTTTAAGACGATTCTAGCCTCAGTCATCATATGGCTGCAACTATGTGATAATACTGAGTAAGAACTTGCCTAGGTGAGCACAGTCAACCCCCCACCATGGGACATACTTCTTATTATCCTGCGAAGTTACCGAGTTTAAGGGCCATAAAGTAGTATCTAACTGGAGCATAGGTCACAGTGGAATAGAAAGGACGTTTTCTTTCTGCAGGGGCCAATATATCCTGTAGCTGCAATATTTTATAGGACTTGTGACAGGCTCATGCCCTGTTTGCCTTCTGCCTAGGCCAGCTCTGGCATTTTTCAGATGAACGTCATAAATCTTACCCTTTTTAGATCCCTGAAGCCTATTTCTCACCTTTTACCAAGAACTCTTTCACTCCCTATATGAACAATTAATACACAACTTTCTTCAGACCCTACCTTGGCAAATATGGTACATATTCTCTTGCCACTTCTTGTCATGGAACACTTTTCTCAAGGAGTTTCTGTTGTTTTTGATGGACACAGAAGCCAAAAGAAGCACGGAATTTCAATCATTTGAAACTAACATATCTTTCCTCAAAAATGCTAACTTAGTTTTCTACCTTAAACATTAGGAATGGACAGGAACAAAATGTTCAAGCTGAATGTAATATATTGTTATCCATGTTTTCACATTTATCTTTTATTTTTATCAAAATAATTTATATGCTTATTATTTTACATGGCTTAAAATGAAACAAGGCATCTATAACTTCGCTGCAATTTCTGCCTTCTCCAACTGTCAGTCACTTCAACTCTTTCACTGTTTTTTTTTTTTTTTTTTAGGATTTACTTTTATATTTCTAAACAAACATAGGAGAAAATCTGGATGCCTTTGGGGTTGGCAATGACTTTTTAGATATAATGCTGATGTCATGATCCATAAAGGAAGAACTATTAAGCTGAACTTCATTAAAAATAAAATTTCTGTTTAGAAGATACAGATGATTTCTACTTTTTTCAAGATTTTTAAGTTTAAGTTAGATTACAGATAATATAGTATTGGTTTCAAGAGTAGAATTTAATGATTCATCATTTAGATATAACACCCATATAAAAATCCATGCTCATCACAAGGGTCCTCCTTAATGCCTATCCCCCACTTAGCCGATTCCTCCACTCACCTCCCTCCAGCAACCCTCAGTTTGTTCTCTATGGTTAAGAGTCTCTTATAGTTTCCCTCCCTCTCTGTTTTTATCTTCTTTGATTTTTTCCCTTCATTTCCTCTATGTTCATCTGTTTTGTGTCTTAAATTACATATATAAGTGAAATCATATGGTATTTGTCTTTCTCTGATCAACTTACTTCACTTAGCATAATACATTCTAGTTCCATCCACGTTGTTGCAAATGGCAAGATTTCATTCATTTTGATTGCTGAGTAATATTCCATTATATATGTATACCACTTCTTCTTTATCCATTTATCAGTTAATGAACCCTGGACTCTTTCCATGACTTGGCTGTTGTTGATAGTGCTACTGTTAACATTGGGCTGCATGTGCCCCTTTGAATCAGTACTTTTTTATCTTTTGGATAGATACCTAATAGTGCAGTTGCTGGATCTTAGGGTAGTCCTATTTTTAAGTTCTTGAGGAACCTCCATACTGTTTTCCAGAGTGGCTGTACCAGTTTGCATTCCCATCAGCGGTATAAGAGAGTTCCCTTTTCTCCTTTCTCTGCATCCTCATCAAGATCTGTTGTTTCCTGAGTTAATTTTAGCCTTTTTGACAGCTGTGAGGGAGTATCTCATCATGGTTGATTTGTATTTCCCTGCTTCAGTATTGGTGTATATAAATGCAACAGATTTCTGTACATTGATTTTATATCCTGTGACTTTGTTGAATTCATATACCACTTCTAGCAGGTTTTCAATGGAATGTAACAGATTGTGTACACAGAGTATCATGTTGTCTGGAAAGACTGAAAGTTTGATGTCTTCTTTGCTAATTTGGGTGCATTTTATTTCTTTTTGTTTTCTTGTTGCTGAGGCTAGGACTTCCAGTACTATGTTGAACAACAGTGGTGAGAGGGGACATCCAGTCATGTTCCTGACCTGAGGGGGAAGCTCTCAGTTTTTCCCCCACTGAGGATAATATTAGCTGTGGGTATTTCATATATGGCCTTTATGATGTTGAGGTATGTTCCTTCTATCCTTATTTTCTTGAGGGTTTTTTTTTTTTTATCAAGAAACAATGCTGTATTTTGTCAAATTCTTTTTCTGCATCTATTAACAAGATCATATTGTTCTTATCCTTTCTTTTATTATCCTTTTATTATCCTTTCTTTTAATCATCAATTTGATTGATTTGCAGATATGGAACCACTGCTGCAGCCCAGGAATAAATCTCACTTGATCCTGGCAAACAATTCTTTTAATGTATTGTTGGATTCAATTTGCTAATGTCTCGTTGAGAATTTTTACATTCATGTTCATCAGGGATATTGGTTTGTAATGCTCCTTTTTGATGGGTCTTTGTCTGGTTTTGGAATCAAGGTAATGCTGACCTCATAGAATGAGAATGGGAGTTTTCCTTCATTTCTATTTTTTGAAACAGTTTCAGAAGTATTCTGAAGAAGGCTTAATTAAAGAAGGCTTTAATTCCTTAAATATCCAGTAGAATTCCCCTGGGAAGCCATCCAGCTCTGAACTCTTGTTCATTCAGAGGTTCTTTATTACTGATTCAATTTCTTTGCTAGTTATGGGTCTGTTCAAATTTTCTATTTCTTCCTGTTTCAGTTTTGTAGGCTATATGTCTCTAGGGATTTATTCATTTTTTTTTCCAAATTCCCCAATTTGTTGGCATATAATTGCTCATAATATTCTCTTATAATTGTTTCTATTTCTGAAGTTCTGGTTGTGATCTCTCCTCCTTCATTCATGATTTTATTTATTTGGGTACTTTCTCTTTTCTTTTTGATAAGTGAAGCCAGGAGTTTATCAATTTTGTTAATTCTTTCAAAGAACCAGCTCTTAGTTTCATTGATCTGTTCTTTTTTCTTTTTAAATTTCTATATCATTTATTTCTGCTCTAATCTTTTTTTTAAAGATTTTATTTATTTATTTGACACAGAGAGAGATCACAAGTAGGCAGAGAGGCAGGCAGAGAGAGGGGAAAGCAGGCTCCCGCTGAGCAGAGGGCCCAATGCAGGGCTCAATCCCAGGACCCTGAGATATGACCTGAGCTGAAAGCAGAGGCTTAACCCACTGAGCCACCCAGGTGCCCCTCTGCTCTAATCTTTATTATTTCTTTCTTCTGATGGAATTAGGCTTTATTTGCTATATTTTTTTTCACTTTTCTTGCTTCTTGAGGAAGGTTGCTATTGCTCAAATATTTCCCCCTAATGACCATCTTTGCTGCATCCCAAAGGTTTTGGAGTGCCGTGTGTTCACTTTCATTTGCTTCCATGTATTTTTTATTTCTTCTTGAATTTTCTGGTTGGTCCATTCAGTCTTTAGTTGGATTTTTTTTTTTTTTAAGATTTTATTTATTTATTTATTTATTTGACAGAGAGAGAGAAAGAGCATGAGAAGGGGAGGGTCAGAGGGAGAAGCAGACTCCCTGCTGAGCAGAGTCTAATGTGGGACTCGATCCTAGGACCCCAGGATCATGATGGAGTTGGGCTCCCAAATCAGTGTGGAGTCTGCTTGAGATTCTTTCCCCCTCTGCCTCTGCTCCTCCTCTCACTTTTGTGCTCTGTCTCTAAAATGAATAAGTAAATAAAGTCTTTTAAGAAAATAAATTAGAGACAACCAAGAAAGATCTTGAAATATCTCAATTTCAAATCTTAAAATGTCTTAAATTATATGGCATTAGCTAGACTAGATTTTTTTTGGAAGTTACAAATGGAAACAAAGTGATTATAAGTTTGTATTCATGAGTTAGGGGATTGGAAATATTGCATCTATGTTCCCACAAATTTTTATGAATGGATTCAACCTCTTGATTTTCCATGTGAAGACATTTTTAGTGGCTGGCTAGCCTGGACCAGAGCTGTAACCCATCAATTGCCTCCTCCTTAATCCAGAAGTTAGTCATTAAAATCATGACAGTGTTCTATTACTTAAGAAGATGGAAAAGCTGGTATTTTGGTAAATGATATATCCCAGAGTAGTGTTTCCACACAGCAAGGTCTCAATAAATCTATGTTGAACAAATAAACAAAAAGTAGTTCTTTCATTTTGACATTAAAATCATTTAATTCTAAAAAATATATAGATAAAATCACTTAATTCAACCTACATTCCACAACTTCAGGTTTTGCAATGGTGAAAAGAAAAAAAAAGGAATTATTGTAGATAAGCCCTACCCACAGTTCACAAATCATAGCTTCATGTCTATATATAATATGGTATTGTTCTCATTGTTGAACCCTTTCCTCATCTCTCAAGAAGGAGGGTAGGGGTGCCTGGGTGGCTCAGTGGGTTAAAGCCTCTGCCTCTGGCTCAGGTCATGTTCTCAGGGTCCTGGGATCGAGCCCCGAATCAAGGCTCTCTGCTCAGCAGCTTCCTCCTCTCTCTCTCTGCCTGCCTGCCTCTCTGCTTACTTGTGATCTATGTCTGTCAAATAAGTAAATAAAAATCTTTTTTTTTTTTAAAAAAAGAAGGAGGATAGACAAGTTGACTGCAGCTCAATGAGAATAGAAGCTCTTCAAATCTTAAATGAACTTTGTGTTATGGCATCTTTATGAGTGTACGTATAGGAATAAATAACTCTTTCTGAAGATAACTACACCTGAAGTTGACATTCTGTGTTTATTTTATATTATTTAACTCTTTAGGAACTTTAACTTGGAAATATAACACTCACTTTTATTTGATACTTTCATTTTCTTACTAACCTTATCCTAACTATAGTGTCCTCCACAATGCTATTTAAAGCTACTTCCTCAAAATTTATTTGCTTCAACTTTGTCTCTCATGGTTGTGAGTGATTTCATTGGTTGAAGGTTCACATGTCCCTAAAGTCTTTCATCCTAACTGGAGTGCTCATACTCCATGCTATTAATGTGGACTGCCTGTAAATGTTAAACAGAATTCTCCTTTATGTGTGCAACTGATATTGTTTTCCTTTTGGGGCTGATAATCCCAATCCCTGATGCTGAAAATGTCCATGAACTTGGCAACATGCAAAGCTCTTTCTTGAATAAATTACAAATTTGGTTTTGATTTTTGTTACTTTGAATTAAGATTTAGCAGTTTTCTCTTTCCTGAATATCTTCTCCCATATGTATTGTTTCCTAAATTGATTTTATTATATATTTTAATATTTTACATATAATTTGTGCATTTTCTCTGTGTAATTTCACTTGGAAGTATTTTCGATCTTTAAATCATTAAGTTATAGTAGATGTCATTTGTTTCCAACTTTGATGAGATCTTTTTTTCTTCAGAATTTTTCTCAAGACAGTTATTACTTCCTTATTCCTTAGGCTATAGATGAAAGGATTTAGTAAAGGAACTACTATTGTAAACAAAATCGCAGCTGGAATATCTCTATCACCTTCTTCAAGCAAATTTGGTCTAATGTACATGAAAAAAAGAGATCCATAGAATAATGAAACAGATAAAAAGTGGGATGCACAGGTAGAAAAGGCTTTGACCCTTCCTTCTTTGGATTTCATTTTAAAAATAGTAAAGAGAATGTAGAAGTAAGATATTAAGACACTGCCTATGGTGAAGACTTGAATTGAACCTGAAAAGACAAATAGTACCAGTTCATTGATATAAGGGTCAACACAGGAGAGTCTGTATAAAGGAAGAATATCACAATAAAAGTGGTTAATGTGATTAGATCCACAGAAAGCTAACCTAAACAGAAACCCTATATGAATCATGGAATGCAGGTTTCCAGCTACGTAGGCCCCTGTGGTCATCTGAATGCAGAGTTTCTTTGACATCATGGTGTGGTACTGCAATGGACTGCATATGGCCACATAGCGATCATAGGCCATTGCTGCCAGGAGAAAGCAGTCTGCAGTTTCAACAGTGCAAAGAAAATAAAATTGTGCCATGCATTCATAGAGGGAAACCACTCTGTTCTCAGAAAAGAAGTTCCCTAACATCTTAGGAGTAATGGCACAAGCGCAGCAAGAATCCACAATAGCCAAGTTGCCCAGAAAGATGTACATTGGTGTGTGAAGATGATGCTCTTTTGAAATCAGTCTCACCAGGCCAAGATTCCCCACCATGGTAATCAGATAGATGACAAAGAACACCACAAACAGAAGGGTCTTCAGCTCCGGGTTATCTGTAAATCCTGTGAGGATAAACTCACTTTTCATGGTATGATTTTCTTCAGTCATTCCTGACTTCTCTGTTGAGAAAAAAATTGTGGATAAATGAGGTACTAATTTATAATATGTCCAATTTGACTGCTAAGCTAACTGGTTCAGAAGGATGAGGAGCATATTTTACAAGGCTTTCATAGTCTATATGACATGGCACATGCCCAGTTCTGGGGTAGTATCAATCTCCTGAAGCTATTACCTGTGTAGCTACTCTTTTAACATTCTTCCAGCATATTTTCAAGAAAAATAACAGATTATATGCACAGGGATGGCTTATGAGGTCTTAAGAGGAATATTCAGTACAAACAACTTCTCTATATGGGTTAGGTAAAGCTGATTCATAATTTTAGTGCCAGAAATTAGCATCAGTGTTCTCAAACAATTTCAGTGACTATATATGCACTGATTAACAATGATATTGAAAAAACTATTTCCCACACTCATGTTCAAAGCAGAATTATTCACAATAATGAAAGCTGGGAACAACCCAAATGTCCATTGATGAGTGAATGGATGAACAAAATGTGGTGAATATGTACAATGAAACATTATTCAACTTTAAGAAAGAATGAAATGCTGACACATGTTAAAACATGGATGAAACTTGAAGATGTCATGCTAAGTGAAATAAATTAGACACAAAAGGACAAATGCTGCATGAATTAAAGTCTTACATGAACTAAAGTCAAATTCATAGGGACAGAAAGTGGAATGATAGTTGTCAGCATGAGTAAGGAAATGGGTGGTTATTGTTTAATATGTATGGAGTTTCATTTTGGCTTGATAAAAAAATTCTGGAGGAGACGCTTGGGTGGCTCAGTTGGTTAAGCGGCTGCCTTCAGTTCAGGTCATGATTCCAGGGTCCTGGGATCGAGCTCCGTCCCACATCAGGCTCCCTGCTTAGCAGAGTCTGCCTCTCTCTCTCCCTGTCTGCTGCTCTGCTTATAAAAAAAAAAATATTCTGGGAACTGTGATGATGGTTACAAAACAATATAAGTGTACTTAATACCACTAAACTATATACTAAAATATAATTAAAATTTTATTATGTGTATTTTATCACCATAAAAATTTTTAAAAGACTATTTTCACTTGCAAATTCTTAGCAATTTACTGTCATCAATGATAACAGAATATACATTTAAAAATAAAGTGCTTTTTGGGTAAAAGTGAGCTATTTCAGAGGTATTTAAAACTGTGGGGGTTGGGAAGTGAAGGTGTTGCAGATGGAAGCATACGGGAAAGAGAGGAAGAGAGAAAAGAAAAAAAGTCTGTACGTAAAATCTTTCAGGTCATTTATAATACTATTTATGCATGCAATGTAAAGTTTTTCATATATGCATGAGAAATTTAAATGCTATCGGAAGAAATTGGAGAAATCATAAGGGTTAAAATTGATAAATTTAATTATTTAACTATATGTCAAATACATCATAAGTAAAATCAAGTGTCAAATGCAAACTGGCAAATTATTGCAATAAATATAATGTTTCTATAGTTTTTTTTCTAGAAACAGCTTATAGAAGTCAGCAGGAATAATCACTAGAAAAAAAGATGAAAGGAACAGAAAAATCTCAAAGGAAATATAATTTTAAAAAAGGTTTTTTTTCACTACTAATCAGAGAGACATCATTTTAAGTTACGAGGACAAATTTACTTTGCTTATCAAAATAGAATTTTTTTAAAAAAAGAAATGACAATTTGTAGTGTTGTCTAAAATACAGCGAGATGGGAACTCAAATGCATGCCTAGTAGAAGTATAAACTGGTATAATCATTGGAAAATAATTTGGTAATAATTTACTGAAACTTTTAACTGTTCATACCCTGTAACAAGTAACTACAAATCTCACAGAAAAAATAATTAGAACCTCAGATAAAGACTTACATATAATGGTGTCCATTGTAAAGTTATTTATAATAGTGAAAAATTAAAGACATCTAAATGGTAAACATTTGCTCAGTATGATTAAGTATGAATCATACATGTGATGGCATATTGTGCAATCATTATTTAATATTTAGTTTAGTGATAAAAGAGACATAATGAAACATGTGAAAAAGAAAATATAATGTTCATATACAGAATAATCCTAATTTTCCAAATAAATACTTACTATGAATGTAAAGGAAAGGCAGCACAGAAACACATCAAAATGTTAATACTGGTTTTCTCTGTGTAATGGGAATTATAGGTCACTTTTTTCTTTATGTTTTCCTCTATTTCAAATTTTCTGCAATAAATTTTGCTTTTATAATCAGAATATAAAATTTTTTAAATTTTTATTTTTTTATTTGATGGAGAGAGAGAAAGAGAGAGCCAAAGCAGGGGGAGGGGCAGGCAGAGAGAGAGGGAGAAGCAGGCTCTCCGTGGAGCAGTGAGCCTGATATGGGGCTCGATCCAGGACCCTGGGATCATGACCCAAGCTGAAAACAGTCGCTTAACCAACTGAGCCATAAGGGGTTCCAGAATACAAGATTTTTATTAAATAAATTCAATGACACGCTCTAGGTCTGCTATGTTTTATAACTTATTACCCTGCAATAATCATTAGGGATCTAATTAATGTTTTCTGCACTTTACAGTTCTATTGTTGATAACATCACAATGGAAGTATTGAGGAAATATTTGTTCCATCTCTGTGGATGGAACCATGACATTCGTGGTTATAAATAATAATAATTTGCTAACAATCTTGGATGTATCTTGAGCCATTCAGGAATATAGTCACATCTTGTGGTAATGTATTCTTTTTTTTTTAATATTTTATTTATTTATCTGACAGAGAGAGAGATCACAAGCAGGCAGAGAGGCAGGCAGAGAGAGGGGAGAAAGCAGGCTCCCTGCTGAGCAGAGAGCCCGATGCAGGGCTCGATCAAGACCCCAGGATCATGACCCTGGCTGAAGGCAGAGGCTTAACCCACTGAGCCACCCAGGTGCCCCGTGGTAATGTATTCTTAAGGAAACTTGTCTCTGTGTAAAACAATGACTCTTTGGTGTCAAGTTTTACTCTTTTCAGTGTCAAGTGTTTCCATGATATATTAAGCTTCTGTAATTATTAAACTTTGAGTATATTTTTAAAACTTTGAAGAATGTTTTATTTCACTCTCCCTTTGCTTGTTTTTAGTGAATTCAAGAATCATTTGTTCATTGACCTGGAAATTACTAAATGATTGCTCTGTGCTACATACTTTCTTAGAAGTCAGCTGATCCTCTGGACATTTCCACATTGATAGTTTTCTGGATATTCATTGACCATAACCACACTTTGTATTCCAGGAACTGAGGAAAGGCATTTTGGAGAGATGTAAACAGTTCTTTTCCCTTTGCCTTCCTGAAAATATTATTAACTTTTAAATCTCAGACTATTTTGGATTGATTCCTTTAAGAGCAATATTTAAAAATAAAACACTTGAAGTCTTTATATTTTAATTAGTTTTTCATTAAAATGACTTACTGTTGGCAACTTGAGGTCTAAAAACAAATATTTTAAATCTATATAATTTGAATAATTTTTTTCATTTAATGCCTTACACTTGCCAGCTTAAAGTTACATAAAACAGTAAGATTTCCTTCAGTTTTCCTGGTTGATTATAATTAGCCAGAAAGAAGTAAGTTTTACATTGATATTTTTATTTCTCTAAGAATCAAAAGGGAAACTAGAAAGTTCCCTCAAATTACATCAAGATATTAAGAGAATGGCTTAAAATTATAGCTGATCCTGGAACAACACAGACTTCAACTGTGCAGGCCCACTTAAACATGGATTTTTTTTTCAATTATAAATGCGTTTTCTCTTTTTTATGATTTTCCTAGTAGAGTTTTCTTTTCCCTAGCTAACTTTATTATGAGAACACAGTATAACATAAAGTATGTGCTAATCAACTGTTTGTTGTAAAAAAGGCTACTAGTGAATAGTTCTGGTTAACTACAATTATTGGTAGTTAAGATTTAGAGGTCAAAAATTATATGTGAATTTTCAGTTATACATGGGGTCAGCATCCTTAGCACCTACATTGTTCAAGAGTTAACTGTATACTTCTTCTTATAGAATTTGTTTAATATATAGGGAATGTCCAACATAAACAGTATAAGCACCATTTCATTATAGAGGCTTATAATCTATTTCATCTGTTAAGTTGTAAGTTATATTGCAAACCATATTAAAGAAGTTTTAAAAATACTGTTAATGTTTTCTGTTATTACTATAAAAGTATGCCTTTACTTGTTTATTTTTGGTAAATTTAGGTTTCTCTTAAATTCAAAAGTGATGGAAATGAGTTATAGCTATTTGTATAATTCTTGCACAATAGAATTTACACTAAAGGAAAGACTTAAAAGAATTTAAAAGATTGAAAAATAAGAATTGCAACCAAAAAAACCTTAAAGAATTTAAAGAAATGCTTCTGGAGGTTAATATTTCCAGAAAAAAAAAACAAAATAGATTTTAAATACTTGCTCACCTGGATTTTCCTGTTAAGAGTTTTAGAAAAACTAGTTGGTTGTCTGGTGCTGATTTTTAAAGTAGATCCAGAAATAAAACTCTATCATTCTGAATGTTTGGGAAAATATTTCTACCAAAAGGTCAATGATAATATTTATGTCATTGATAGAGAATGGTTTAAAATTTTAAATAATTCTGAAGGGATTTACTTGGCATTGGCATCAAGTATAGCCTGAGAGACCTAATTTTTTAAACATTACAGACACACTGAATGGGAATAATTAAATGTATCCTTTGAGACCTAGAGAGTAAATCAAATGCCCATTTCCAAACAACTTTTAAGGGCTGTGTTTTGATTTTAACTTACTTGCATTTATAACATTTATCCTTTTTATCAATCTGAATATAGAATTCTAAGTGGAAAGAAAAAGTTCCCACTGGATTGGTCAGTAAAGGATCATAGAAGAAGTGAAAGCTAAGCTAAGGTTTGTTGCCACAGAGAGAAGAAGGTGTGGAGTGAACAGGAGTCATAAAGTAACAACTTTCCCACCTTTTAAAAAAACCAATATACAACTTCTAGAATCTTCCTTTGAAAATATGTTCATAATGTGTTTAATCTTACATCTTAGTTACTAGAATAGACTTTAATTTTTTCTTGCAAATCCAGAAGCAGCTTCTCAAAAAGCTCCTGTCCTCAAACTATTCCCTTATTTAGGACTCTCCTGTCATTTATAGTGTAATGAATCCCTATTGTCCATCAACCTCAATCTCAATTTGTTTGGTTAATTATTTATCTCGATTGTCCTAATTTTTCATCATTTGAGCTTGTTTTCTCTCTTTATATTCTGCTCTCCCTGTGTACTATTCCTATGCCAAGCTCTTCTCTCCAGTGAAAGCGAGTTAGTCACTTTCATTCTTCATTTTGTGCCTTTTGCCTCATCTGTATTATGTCCACCATTTTCTTTCATCTGTGAAAATCCTATCTCCTTTTAATCTTCAGACCAATGTCCATATAGCTTTCCTATGATAAACTTCTTTGTTTTCTTCCCAACCTCCTAAGCTCTTGTTACCCATATAATACTAACCAGGTAACAGTATTTGCCTTGTAATGTCCCCTAGCATTTCATAGGTTAACTCTGGCTTCTCTCCATTTGATTACAACCTCACTGATATCAGGGTCATGTATATTTCTGAGATATACCCTAAGAACACAGCAAAGAACAAAGAAGAAAAAAATCCCACCCCTCAGAATTTAAATTCTAGAGCAATATCATTGTTTCAGGTGAGGACCACATTTCTCTGACAATGTAGGACTAAGTGTGTGCCAGTATGGCAGAATGGGGAAACTTCCTCCTGTAGTAAGAGCTTGGTAAGAAATGATGGGGAGGAGTCTCTACCAAAGGAACTATGAAGAGTGATAAATGATGCTTCCAGCTTACTATTCCAGTCTTTTTTTTTTTTTTCAAGAATTTGTTTATTTATTTGAGAGAGAGAGACAGAGAGAGAGCACATGAGTGGGGGGGAAGGGCAGAGAGACAGGCAGACTCTCCACTGAGCAGGGAGCCAAATATGGGGCTCAATCCCAGAACTCTTGGATCATGAGTTGGGCCAAAGGCAGACACTTAACAGACTGAGCCAATGATGCAACCCACTATTCCATTCTTAACCCATGAAATAATGTGGGGTCGGTGAAAGATTCATGAAGTCAGAGAAAAGAATTGAGCAGCTCATTAACTGTTATTCTACCTTTTTCTTGCAAATTTATGAAAATTTTTATGCTTGCTTAAAACTTTTGGAAAATCTTCATGTTTAGTACCACAAATGTTAGGGGCCATTTATTGCTCCATTTATTCATATAGTCATGTGATAAATACTTTATAGTGCCTGAGATGCATATCAGTTATCCAAGCAGAGATGTCAAATAGGCAATTGAGTATGAAAGAAAAGGCTGGAGATTAGGAGTTATCAGCATGTGGATATTGAAAGCCTTGGAACTGAGTAAGATCAACTAGGAAGAGTGGGAAAGCGGAAGAGAGAAGGGTGATCAAGAGAGAACCCTTAGGTAATTTCTGCTTTAGATTAGACCAGATTATCCAGCATACAAAATGCCTGGTGGGTGTAAAATGCAGTGATACAGAAATTACAAGAAGTATCCTAAAAATAATGAGGTCAGAATGCCAAATCAGGGGAGCATGAATTTCACTTAGTAGGCCCTGAATAAATTTGTCAAGGGACAGACTACCAAATCCGAGTTTCAGAAAAACAATTCTCTGTGTGACTCATTGCTTTATTCTGTAGGTTACATTTTAAATATTGATATGGCAAGGGTGATAAATTACTCATAGGTACATTGGTACCTATGGTATTGGTACATTGGTATCAGGTACCTACCTGATATATAGGTACCTAATCATTGTACATTAGGTGCCCCTTATGTACAATGTGAGATTACAGCTGTGGAATAAAGATGCCTTTAAATTAAGATTTTTATATGTAAAACAGTGCATACAACAAAAAGACCCAGATTAATGCGATGAATATTGTTTTGCTTTTCTAGCCATATTTTACTCATAATCAAAAGTTGGTGGTGCTTGTTATAATGCCAAGCATAGTGCTAATAAGCAATACTAATTCACAGCAGTATAAGACCAAATTCTTCTTTGCTGTGACTTACCTTACTGGGGAGGCAGTCATATAAATAAATAATTAGAATGCAAAGTGATAGAATCTATAGTATAATCATATCAAAAATTGGGAACAGATGGGAGGGACTTAATTTGCTTGGGCATGTTAAGAAGGTTTTCTGTAAGAAGACTGTCTTTTTCCAAATAAAATAATACTTTCGAGATTAAATCTTTATGTGGGAGGAGCAAATCTCCACAGCCTCCCAACCTTTCTCCAGATTGTCATTTTCTCCCTGAGGAATTAGTCACCACTGTTGCCAAACTGTTGGTGGCCACAAGAAGAAATTCTTCTTCCATTCACTCTGACCCAAATGATTCTCTGCAGCACAGAAATTATGAAGGATCAGTTTTACATGTCTTGACTTGACTTGAAGATAACTGGTGGGAAACAAAGTGTATTAATATACAACTAGAAGGATGGTTCTCAACAGTCTCTCCTAACTGAGGAAGCAGGTTGGGAGATGATGTTGACACTCCTCTGGGCTTTCTCCAATAATGAGCCATTGCCAGCTGGCTAGCTATGATTCCTCTTTATTTTCTCACATTCAAGATAGTATACTGTAATGTAAAGGAGTGAGAAAAGTATTACTAAAGTAATCTGGAATTTATGCTTGCTATATTTTAAAAATACAAATCCTATTAAACAATGGTACTTTGTTATTAGAAACTCATTAATTGTGATGCATGTTATAACTGATTGTGACATATCATGGTGTTTCGATAGTTTGAAGCCTGCTGATCTTGATAATCTGGTTTAGATGAGTGAGTTGCTCATCTTGCATTTATGATTTCCTATAACAAGGCTTCCTTACCTATCTCCAAATCTAAAAGGCAGATGCTGTCTTTCCTCAGTCACCTGGAAGTTCAGACATGGCTCATCTCCAAGAGATCTATTTCTAAAAATGTGAGAGACAAATGAGCAAGCAGGAATGCCACTCCTAGTTTCTTAATCCTAGGACTTAACCCCCCCCCCCCTCTCCCCGTGATTGACGCTGCATGTCCAGCCCTTCAGGGGGAGCTTCAAACCTAACCCAAAGAATATAGACATATCCTCAACTGAGCAATCATATTAAAATACCCTCCAGTTAGGCCCGACATCTTTATAAGAAATACATCAATAACAAAAACTGATAGGGAGTATTTTATTATAGATTACCCAGAAGAGGCCATTTGATCCTGCCTTTAAAAGATAGGTAGACATTTTCTCAGCAGGAAAGATTGGAAAGGGAAAGCTAAGCAAAATATCAGAGGCATGAAATTTCATGAAGTATTGGAATAGAATAGAAATAGAAGAATAGAAAGTAGCTCCCAGTCTGGCTGCAGTATGGGTATAATTAGAGAACTTGGTACTCATAATTATGTTATAGGAGATTACTTAATGGTTGATCCAATTTTGACATCCTCTGCCTGAAATAAATCCCGAATGAATCAGCTATTGATAATAAACTAACTGCTCAGAAGTTCTTAAGTCATTCAGTATATACCAGACAGGGTCTCTGAATTTGTTGTTGTCAAAGTCAGGACTTCCTTAGAGAGATGTAGGAATTGAGAGATAGAAAGTATGGATTAAGTTGTGCTCAATAGAGAAATCCATAAATGGAGATACAGAAGAACTTGCCCTATCCACCCATCCTTCCCTCCTACTTTCCTTCCTTCCTTCCTTTGTTCTTTCATTTACTGACACATTTATTTTGTATAATTGTATTCTAATATAATGTGTGTCTACTTTATGTCAGCCACAATGCTAGGCACTATGGTTATGCAATAAACAAAAGCAGATATGGTATCTGTCTCCCCTCTCCTTAAAGAATTGGAAAGAAGTTAGGGGAGACAGATATTAACCAAATAATCATCCAAATTAATTCAAAATTACAACTTCACTATTGCAAAGATCAGATTATTAGTGATATGAGACATAATAGAGAAGCTTACCCTGGTCTGAAAAGGAAGTATAATATAGTAGTTAACCCCATGGGCTTTGGAATCAGAGTGCCAAATTTTGAATCCTGGCTATAGCATTTTCTAACTGATCTCGGGAAAAGTAGTTAACTTCTCTGTGGCTCAATTTCCTCATCAGAAAAATGGATATTACAATGGATTTTAGTCTGAAAATGGGGACTAAGAAGGTAGTTTTGAATATTGAATGAATTATGTTTAAAACAGTATGAGAGCTCCCAGGATCTAGCAAGTGCTCATTAAATGTTACATGTTGTGTCACTCATCACCAGTGCCACCAGCACTGTCATTACCTGTAGTGGGTTGGAGAGTGGGGGGAAGTGATGGAAAGATTTCCTTGAAGAAGTGATGACTGAGCTGAAATATGGAGGCTAAAGAGAATTTCCCAGGAAAAGATAGAGTGGGTAAGTGTAAGGAAAACATACAAAAAGACCCTATTTCTGGGGGGAGCATGACAATTTCAAGGCAGTGAAAGAGGTTCAGTGAGGCAAAGAGAGTTGGGGTAAATGGTGCAAAAGAAGGTGGAGAGGAGGGGAGGGGACCCACATTATAAAAGTATGAAATTAATTTTAATAATATATATTCTATTTAATTCAATGCATCTGAAATATTATCATTTCAACATATAATCCATATAAAATTATTAAGAAAGTATTTTACCTTATTTTCCTTCCAAACCTTCAAAATCTGGTGTGATTTTTACACTTACAGCATGTCATAATTATGACTATATATATTTCAAGTACTCACTAGCCATGTGTTGAGGAGCTTCAATTGGAAAGAATGGGTCTAGGGTGGGGAGAGAAAAAAAAAAAAGAGATAAGAGGGAGCTAAAAGGAGAGGAGGAGAGTTGGTGTAGTGGAATAAAAGCCAAGGAAATAGTGTTCCTTAAAAAAAAAAGAATGAGTGATCAAAAGATTCAACTGACCAGACTTCCTCATCATAATTTTTTTAAAAAAATTCCCTAAAGCTGCAAAGTTCTGCCCTATTTTGGAAAACCTTAATTGACCTCACTGTCATCTCTTTAGTTCTCGTCTCATTTGTCTCAATTTTTAACACCATGCTTCTTAAAAGGCATTCTACACCTGCTGTTTTCATTAACTCTCTTAAATAGTCTGCAACCCAGATCTCATTCCCATTATTTTGTAAGAACTGCACTCCCCAGTGACCAATTGGACCAGAGTCCAATTATATTCCCAGAACCTTTCTTCTCTTTGATGTCTCAAAAATATTTGAAAATTTAACCATTCTATTGTTCTTAAAGCTGTTTCCATCTCCACAGAGGCATTTTTTGAAGTTCCATCTCTGACCCTTTATTCTCTCTCAAAAATTAGTAACTCATATCTGGATGCTGCTGGCTTCCAAATCTTCACCTACAGCCGTGATCACTCCACATGACTGATGCCTGTGGGATATTTCCATAATTTCTAATCATGCCTCAAACTTGCCACACTTGAAAGGGAAATTACTGGTGCCAAGAAAGAGCTTTCCCTGTTAACTTCCGCAGTTTGTCACAGAATGAAGGAGATGGACGAGGGAAAATATCCCTGAGAAACAACACTTAAGCTGAGGCCAGTCTCTTGGGACGAACACTGAGAAAGTCTAACGTGGTCCCTGCCCTCATGGAGCTTATCATCCCATGGTGGGAAGAGAGAGTCATTACAACTCTACTGAGTGCTATGATGAAAATTATATGTAATAGAGGTCTTACCCTAGCCTGGGGTAGAAGTTTGGAAAATTTCCCAGAGAAAATAGCATGTAAACTGAAGGCTTGGCAACATGTGATTTAACCAGATAATAGGGGAAGAAGTGAGACAAATGGCATTTATGCCATAGATAATATTTGCAGGCTCTGAGTTGGGAAATTATCATGGTGTATTCTGGGAACTGAAAAATCAGTGCACGTATAGCACAATAAATTAGGGGGTTAACATTGGTAAATGAGGCTAGAATGGCAGGGGTTAGATATCAGAGGACCTCATAGTCCAGGGTCAAGATTCTCAAGTGTATTCTAAGAGGAGACATTCAATATTCCTAGGTTCAAATCTTCATGATCATCTATGACACTGCTATTGTCTTCACTTCCCATATCCAATTTGTCATCAAGTTGCCAACAAATTTCATGGATTCTTAAAAGGTCTGTTATGTCACTCAGTACTATGTCCCATGTTTCTCAGTTCATATGCTTTAGACCCCACACAGGGGGTCACAACCTGGAGATCAATAAGATCAATATTAATAAAATTCTTTTTTCATATTTGGATTAATTTGCAAAATTAACTTTCTGTACAACTGACTGTACATTATGATCTGGTACTATCCATCAGATATTAATTGATTGGGTCCTGTGGCATTGTAAAGCAGGGTGTTGCTTACAGCAAATAGGTGTTCAGAAATGAAATGTAACACTGAGCTGGCACTATAGAAAAATGTTAAAATTTTATCTTATGAATATGTAGGAGAGCTTGGACACTCCAGTGAACATTTCTTTCAAGATAGAAGCACTATATGAAGGACAACCAGGAAAACTTTTCATTACTAGTGGGTACTTTTATAGACTCTCTGAAACCTTATTGTACTAGTATACCAATTTTGTTGTAATTATTGTTGTCTGGTTTAATGCTTTTGTGTCTTTTCATTTTTTAGAGCATGCTGCTAAAATCATTAATGTCTTTATATAAATTGGTACCTAATTTTAACTGGTTAGCCGAGAATATTTGCATGAATTAATAATACCCAGTGAAATTTTTAGTAAACCCGAATGTCCTCACTAGAGATTTTATTAAAAGTTTGGCCCTTAGAGATTGGGAATTGGATAAGTTCCATAATTGCAAATAGGTTTTGCTTTGTTTTCAAAGAACACACAATGGACATTATTAGGAAATAGATAGGGATTTCCAGGAAAGGTACATTAGTGTGTCAGAATGAGAAGAGAGTTTGTGTTGAGGCAGCCCTTTGGGCCAGAGACATCATTAGCAAGAAGGGCTGAGTTCATTTTTCCAAGATCACATTTTCATTGTATTAAAAAAAAAACCAACCCTAGAAAATATCTCTTGAAGGTTGATAATCTTTTTATTAAAGAAAAAATGACAATGATCCAATGTCAGGAAAACCACACTAGGGACCTGACCCCAGTATATATTTAAGTTTTTTTTTCATAAAGGACCTCTACACTTTTTAGCTTTAAACTGATAATGACTTCTCCAGTAAAGGACCTTGAAGTGTTATTGGCCTGAATTTCTCCTGGCATCATCAATGACAATAACTTAGTGAACAAATATTTCATGCTCTCCTTCTCTTGTGAAATATTATGACAGCTTCCAACAACAAAAGCACCTAGTAAGAGTAATAACAGTCTGGGGCACATGGCTGGCTCAGTTGGTAGAGTACACAACTGCTGATCTCGGGGTTGTAAATTTGAGTTCCATATTGGGTGTAGAGATTACCTAAAAATAGAATAAAAATAACAGTTCTATTCCATCCTTTGTTCTCCTACCTAGACTCCCTTCCACTTGTGTGAGTGTATGTGAATGTTCCTATGCTCATTAAAGCTTGTCACTAACCTCATCTCTCACTATCTAGGTTCCTGTTGGAGTTCTGACTGGACCCAGAATCAAAGCATTTCCAGCGAAGGTGAAGTGGGATGATTATGACTGGCCACTTCAAGTCATGTTTGAGAGACAGAGGATGGCTCCTCTCTTAGTGGACAAGCCGTACACTCACTTCACCACATTGACTCAAGCTGCTTTTTGAACCCAGGATCAGGAGCTGAATCAAGCCAACCTGACTTGTTTAGATATGTCCATATGATGCTACCATGAAAACATTAAGTGAAGGTAGTTTCATGTACAGGAAACAACATCAATATTCTCTATTTCTTTGTGAGCTTACATTTATCAAAATGAAAAGTTTTTATTATAAAATTATTAATTTTATCTATGCTCAGAAAGAATGAAAAAAGACATAAAATGAGAAATATATAAAAGGAAATTAAAATAAAATACACACATGGTGGTTATGTGAAATAACTCCTATTGCCATTTATATGTATCTTTTCAGAGTTATTTTTCATATTTGTTTAGGAAGGTGGAATCATAATGGAAACAGTGTTTTAGCTTAACAGTATTTTTTAAAAAGATTTTATTTATGTATTTGACAGAGAGAGTTAGCAGGAGAGGGAGAGAGAATCTGAAGCAGACTCCACACTGAGCCAGAGATGGGGCTTGATCCCACCACCAGAAGATCTTGACCTGAGTGAAACCGAGAGTTGGATGCCTAACTGGACTGGGCCACACAGTGCCCCCAATTTGACGGGATTAAAAAGAACCCTGCTTACAGCAACAAACAAACAATCTATGCCATAATTCACCTCTTGGGATGAGAAACACCCGAGTGCTCAGGTGCTAGAAGCTCCTTCCTTCTTTCTAATATGTTAACAGTCTGGCTCATGCCACCTACCAAGCAAACCCCAATCCTTGTTGAAGCTGCATCTGAAGCCCCAGTCAGAGTCACAGTGCAAAAGCCCCTCAATCTAGAGGCCCTGCCAGATGTGGGTGAACCAGGCTCTAGCCCAAAAGCTATGCAGGGGCGGGATTCCCCCAGAAGAACTTGCGGGAGTGTACTATGCATGCGCCAGACCACCAGTCTCTGTATTTCCTTCCAGGAGGCTGAAGGCCGTGGGTCAGCTATGTGGGCTTCTGGCCTGGTGTGAGGCGACACCGCTATGAGGTCTGCCAAGGTTCAGGGTCAAAGCAACCTCAATGCCTCATTCCATGGCATATGCTTGGAGCCTGTTCCTCCTGGTGGCAGCAAGCTAAGAATTCGACTCAGAAGACCAGGGTGCTTGGTCTGGAGACTTTCCCCTGAAGAAGAGCCTCAGGTACATACATATTGGATTGGTACCATTATTTGTTTCCAGGTTTATTGAGATATGTTTGCATATGGCAGTGTGTGAGTTGAAGCTGTACAATATGATGATTTGACACATGTATATATTGTGAACTGAGTATGACAATAGGTTAGTTAACACCTCTGTCACCTCACATAATTACCATTTTTGTGTGCATGATGAGAACTTTTAAAATTTATCCTTAGCAACTCTCAAGTGTATTGTCAACTGAGAAAAGAGAGCTGAAATGAAAGCATTGATGTGAGGTTTCAGGACTGTAATTTGGGGAGCACAGATTCAGGTTGCAATCCAAATCTGTCCCCAGAGGGAACAAAAGTCAAAGGTGTTAAAAGACAAAAAGGAATGCTTGTCGTCGTTTGTGTAGTTTACAAAGAATTTTGATTGGTATTGATGACAGAAATCTTGGCTAAATTGGTTGCTAAGTTCATCATTCATCAAACATCTCATTGTACCAGATTGTAGGCTGAGTTCTTAGAATTTTTACATTGTCCCAGTTCATGGGTCATGGTTCATCTACTTCTTTACTCGCCTCCTGACTCCATTTTAAAATCCCTTGAGATGAGTTACTCCAATTCATTTTATAACCAAGTGAGTTCACTCCTTGGTGAGTTACAGATAGAGACTATACCAAGTATATGTTATGAAGCTTGTGCTCCTCCTTGGGCAGAGATTTTGACATTATAATGAGGTAGGGATAGGTGTGGGATATTCTAAGGTCCATCTTTGCAGGTGTGATTCAGTGATCAAGCTCATACTGGCCTAGGCTGGCCTGTGGTTTGCCTCTAAAAGATAATGTTAACATTCCTGTGAGGAATGGGTGGTTAGTGGGGATCTTGCTGGTGACAGTTTTAACCTCTTTCATCCAATATGCTTTTAATTTCACCTTTCATGTTTTCCCCTTTCCATCCAGATCTTTTTCTGAAAGCATTGCTGCTCATCCTTAGATTTACCCAGAAAGTCATGTCCCATGTTGGGATCAGGGGGGCAGTTTTTAATCTTTAATGATTATTTCAAGGAGCCTTTGAGCAACAAGGAAGCAATCAGGAAATGTTTCTTAGTTTCCTCACCTGAGGGCTTTATTAAGCCACATAGCGACTCAGAATAACCAACTTGCAGAGTAACCATAATCAGAACCTTGTAGAAGTTTTAGGTGGATCTTTCTTTTTTTTTAGATTTTTAATTTTTATTATTTATTTATTTTTTTGACAGAGATCACAAGTAGGCAGAGAGGCAGGCAGAGAGAGAGGAGGAAGCAGGCTCCCTGCCCAGCAGAGAGCCCAATGCAGGGCTTGATCCCAGGACCCTGAGATCATGACCCAAGCCAAAGGCAGAGGCTTAACCCACTGAGCCACCCAGGTGCCCCTAGGTGGATCTTTCTAAGCAAGGTGACAAGCATAAGAAGAGCAATTAGCAATATTTTAAAAGCCTCATGGATACTACACATTAATCTAGGAAATTATTAAGAATGTTAAATTACTAAGTATCTAAGGGCTCTATAAGCTATTTAGTGTGATATAGCAAATCTAAGGAAGTAAACTCTTAACATCAATTGTTGGCAAGTTAGATAGGCTAGTACAGTTTCATATTTTAACAAGATCAAGTCCAAAGTACAAAAATATAATAATTGCTCACAACTCTTTTCACATTCCTCCCCGCCTTGTGCTCATACTTTCCTGGAGAAAAAAATAGAGTAATATTAGTCCCTTGAGGCCTGAGTGCTTTAATTTCACTCCAACTTGTCTAGTCCATAAAATCCATCCTGATAAAAAGCATCTAATAAGTTCATCTGAGCAAACATAAGCTGCATTGTTGAGTGAGTTACAGCAGAGGTTACAATTTTTAGAAAGCATTTGGTCAACATAATATGGATGTTATTAAGAATAATAGTTAATAAACCAGTTTGTGTTATCGTTCTTAACCATGATACTATTCCTGATGGTAACCAACTAAAAAAATTAGTATAATCTCCCATTCCTGGCACGTGTCCTATCAGCTAATAGGCTATTATCCTTTACAGATTTTAGTTCTTGTGTTATTCTGCCAGTTCAGTTAACATGAAAACAACATTCTTTTAATAGGGCATAAATGCCTCCTTTTTGGGCTGTTAAGATACTAAGTGCACTTTTATTCTGTAGGATAGTTTCTACAAGTCTACCAACTTGGGTTTGTTGATACTCAAATGCTTGAACCTCAAGTACTGAAGGTGGTGGTTACCATGACTATGGATAGCTTATGTATTGCCTTTTTCAAGTCCGTTACTCTAATCCAAGGAAAGAATGCTCATGCAAAGACATGACCAAGGCCCTTTGTGTCTCTAATTGCTTTGTGTCAATCCAAAATTGTAACCTTCCCGGTTTCACTGAGGTCTTTTTAACTGATATGATAAGGATCTCAGATTTGGTACATGAGCAGTGGAAGGAAGAATTTTTCTAATAGTGGCATCAGGGGCAAGAACAACAATCATACAACATTCTTTCCATTTAATGGGAAGAGTTAATATTGGTGCCACATAATTAAAAACATCCAAAACCTTCTAGGGGTGAAGCATAAGTGGGTCCCTTTGTTCTGACTCTTTTATCAGTTTCAAAGGATGAAATCTCATGATCAAAATGTAATCATCTTCACAGAGTACATGGTAATCTGGTTTATTAGAATTCCATCAGGGATCTTGAGAGCATCTTATATTTCTATATACTTGAAGCAATAAATGAGTTTGATTATTGTGAGTCAGATTCAGGTTAAGATATGGGAAACTTCTGGGATAAAGATAGGAAGAATTAAGTTTCTACCATTCTCCAGATTTTTCATCAATGTCCCATGTGACAACATTGTCATTAAGGGGGATATTGCTTCCTACTATCCAGTTCCATTATAGATCTCATTTCCCCATCACAAGGATACATTACAAGGAAGCATTTTGTAGTTGTATAGACTCCGATGTGGAGCAAGTTTATGATCATCTGAGTCATATAAAAGTGCATGGTTACAAATATGCAGTAAAAGAAAACCTGATGTTTTACCTGTACCGTTTATATTTTCAAAACAAGAAAAGATTGTCAATGCCTAAATCTGAGTTAGAGGTATTCCCTTATGAGCAGGGGGAATCCAAAAGAAAGTATTTATATTTGGGGCATGTTTTCCAGATGGAAGCTGATGAATATGTTCCAAGACACAAAAAGAGAATCCTCCATTTTTACCAGTGAAGTGTTTCCATCACTCTAAGGATAGAGGTCAAGCTATTAATTCAGGCACAGTATGAGGATGGTTTGCTCTGGCATAAATCCAACAGTCAGATTTGCAGAATAAGAAAGTTTTTGGAGGGTAAGAGCAAAAGAATGTGGCAAAGCTTGACCATCAACAATAAGGATCACAAGAAAAAAATAAAATGTTAGGCTAGGGGCTAGAATTATTTCAAATAGCAGAGGCCATTGTAAGGAGAACTTAAAGACATGTTGGCTAGTATATGAGTTCCAGGCAGGCTAGAGCAATTAATAGGCAAGAGATTAAATCTGTAGGGCAATAACCAATATGAAAATAGTGCTTTTTCCTGATACTATAGGGTTTTTACTACCAACAAAAAAATCCTACTGTGTTATATAGCAAATGCATTAGAATACTTATTAGGATAAATATCCCAAATGTTTCAATAGTCCTTCAGAACTAATTCCCCAAAGAACCTAAGGGGTGCCCTTCAAGTTTAAATGCCAAGCATAAGCCTATTCTTGGAATTCTTCACTTTGTGTGAACAGGTCTGTAAGAAGGAGTACAGGATACATGTTACAGTGGTGTCATATTCCTTCATAGAAAAATAGATAAAGGAGCTTCCCCAATAAAGCGATTGTGAAAAATATAATGAAGAAAATAGCAAGTTATTGGTATAAAGAACAAAAAAGGATTTGAAAGTAAACAGACCTTGTTGCAGTGTCCTGGGACAGCTGTGTACACTATTGCCCTCTGCTTCAACCCTGAGTCAATAGGAGTTTTAGGTCTGCAGTTAGTTCTGATGTCCACTGAAGGGCTGGAGCTTTCTTTAAATGAGAAACATGAATCCAAAAGTCAATGCCTTTTAGTTTAGCTGTGCAAGGGTTGGTTAACAGTATCCTGTTGGGTCCTTTCCATCAGGGTTGTAGGGTGAATTTGTGGCAATGTCTTTTTTGTTAGATAAAATCTCTAGGCTGTAGATTATGGCAGAGGAGGTCTTCATGGGAGTATGCTGTGAGAAGGTTTTCCTACCAAGAATGTGTTTTTCTTTAATGCCTTTATAGTATTCAAACATTTAACCTTTGGGTTCATAGGCTCCAGAGTCTCATAGGTCTTCCACTTGTGATGAAGAGAGATAGTATATATTTTCTAAAAGGCATGTCTTTTTGGTTTAATAATGTATGTGGCGGAGCCTTAGGCCAAGGTAAATCAAAAGTTTCTATAATTTTAGCTAAGTGTGTTTTAATTATACCATTTTTTCCCTTCTGCTGACCCCGATGATTGAGGATGGTAGGTACAGTGAAAATGCTGTAGAATAGATTAAATTTCACACAATGCCTTGATTATTTGTTCTGTAAAATGAATTCCTCCATCACTATGTAATTCAGATGGAATTCCCTAGTTAGGTATGATTTTCTCTAGTAATGATACTGGGATTAATGCTGAGGCAGTGACAGGTTTCCCCCAATGAGAGTGCATGCATACTATTACCAGTACATATTTGTATCCTATGAGGGGGGCATGTGGGTAAAATCCCATTGCCAAAATTCAAAGGGCCTTGAGGGTAATGGGAAATGCCTCATGGAACTATGACTAGACTTCCCAGGATTATGTGTGTTGCAAATAAAACAGCAATGGTAATTTTCTGTGGCAGTTTTATGAGATGGGTTCCAAAAATACTGTTTTCACCAATCTGTCATTTTATCCATGTTCCAATGGGTCATTTCATGGACAAATTTTAAAATCACTTTCTGTAAGCAGTCATGAAGGGTAGGCTGCCTATTTGGGCTATACCAAAGCTGGGTGTTGAGATCAAATTTATAATTTGATTCTATCTACTTCTTTATTTCATTAGTAGTGACATTCTGTTGAATGTCCTTAATTAATTGTTTCAGGTACCCAGAAGGAATTCATTTAAGGTCTCAAAAGGAGTTAAGGTTGACATTAATTTTAATGTGAAATGATTTTCTAAATTTGCAATTTTTGCTATAGCATCTGCCATATGATTGTCCTAATTTTCCTCTACTTTTTGCTGCATAATGACCAGGAACTTTAATTATAGGTAGTTGTTTGGGTTACTGAGATGATAAAATAATTTCAGGACATGAGAACTATTTTTTTTTCATTATTACTGTAGTTGATAATGGTGTTTATATATTTTTTTATTTAATTAAATTTATTTTTTTTAAATTTAAACATATAATGTAACCCCACCACCCTCTCCCAACCCCCCTCTCCCCCCACCCCCCCTCAGTTTGTTTTATGACATTAAGAGTCTCTTTTGGTTTGTCTTCCTCCTAATCCCATCTTGTTTCATTTATTCTTTTCCTACCCCCTTAGCCTCCACCCCCGTTGCATCTCCACTTCCTCATATCAGAGAGATCATATGATAATTGTCTTTCTCTGATTGACTTATTTTGCTAAGCATAATACCCTCTAGTTTCATCCATGTTGTCGCAAATGGTAAGATTTCATTTCTTTTGATGGCTGCATAGTATTCCATTGTATATATATGCCACCTCTTCTTTATCCATTCATCTGTTGATGGACATCTAGGTTCTTTCCATAACTTGGCTATTGTGGACATTGCTGCTATAAACATTCGGGTACACGTGTCCCTTCGGATCACTACATTTGTATCTTTAGGGTAAATGCCCAGTAGTGCAATTGCTGGGTCATAAGGTAGCTCTATTTTCAATTTTTTGAGGAACCTCCACGCTGTTTTCCAGAGTGGTTGCACCAGCTTGCATTCCCACCAACAATGTAGGAGGGTTCCCCTTTCTCCACATCCTCGCCAGCATCTGTCATTTCCTGACTTGTTCATTTTAGCCATTCTGACTGGTGTGAGGTGGTATCTCATTGTGGTTTTGATTTGTATTTCCCTGATGCCCAGTGATGTGGAGCACTTTTTCATGTGTTTGTTGGCCATCTGGATGTCTTCTTTGCAGAAATGTCTGTTCATGTCCTCTGCCCATTTCTTGATTGGATTATTTGTTCTTTGGGTGTTGAGTTTGCTAAGCTCTTTGTAGATTTTGGATACTAGCCCTTTATCTGATATGTCATTAGCAAATATATTCTCACATTCTGTCAGTTGTCTTTTGGTTTTGTTGACTGTTTCCTTTGCTGTGCAAAAGCTTTTGATCTTGATGAAATCCCAATAGTTCATTTTTTCCCTTGCTTCCCTTGCCTTTGGCGTTGTTCCTAGGAAGAAGTTGCTGCGGCTGAGGTCGAAGAGGTTGCCTGTGTTCTCCTCAAGGATTTTGATGGATTCCGTGAGAACTATTTTTTATTTGTTCTCCAGCAGAAGTGAGATATCCTCTGTTTCTGAAGCATTCTGAAATACTGTGCAGTCCCAAATACCTATCACCTGTCTACTGTACACGTTAACTATTTTATCCTTTGCCAAAAGGCAGGCCTGTGTTAAAGCAAAAAGTTCAGTCTCTTGGGCCAGAGAAGCCTCTGGTATGGGGCTTGCTTCAGTAACTTCAGCAGTTGAAGTTAGAACATGGCCTGGCTGATATTCCCTCATTTCCTCTTTCAAATATGAGCCATCTCTTAAATGGGTAGTAAAAGGATACAGAAGGTTTCTCAAGCTTCTTCTTCTGAAGAACAAGTAAATAACCTACCCTCATACTGCAATGAAGTAGAACCTTTGGGAACCAAAATAACTCAGTATTGCCAATAAGAGTTTTTTGGAGACCCAGGCTGGAGGTTAGTAATTGGTCAGTCATTGCAATACAGTCATGAAGAGTCTTATCAGTAGGAAGAAGGAGGAGAAGATTAGCTGGGGTCAGGGATGGCACTTGGTGATGGTAACATTTGGAGGTGAAAGCAGGAGGATTTCATAGGAAATTAATCTGCCAGCAGACAGGTATTGAGCATGGTGAGAGTTAACAGAGGTTCTACAGAATGAGGAACATCAATAGTCGAAAGAAAGTACAAAACTAATTCTACACTTTCCAGCAGGCGAGCAGTTACTGCTATGGCTCTTACATTGGGTGACAGTCCTTTGGCCACAGAGTCTAACTGCTGACCATAATATCCTAAAGGCCTCTATACCTTTTAGTTAAAATGCCTAAGGCATTGCCTTCATGTTCATAAAGAAAAAGACAGATAATTTAACAATTTGGATGTCCCCTATGCTGGAGGGTCTTTGTAAACTGTGTTTCTTCAAATCCCTTTTGGTTTAGTTCAGTCCACTGAAGTGGCTCAGATTGATGAGCTTTAAGCAGGGTACATAAGGGTTGAACAATAGCAGGGAAATTAGGGATCCAATTCCAGTAAAATCCAAGTAACTTTAGTTTGGGAAATGAGGAAAGAACAAATTTGTTTGTTTGTTTGTTTTTTCTGGATCTAGGAGAAGCTTTTGGTTACCAACGATATGTCCCAAATGTGACTTGTGGCTTCTGAAATTGTAGTTTTTTCTTGGATATCTTATGTCTATTTGTAGCCAATTTCATTAGTAAATGGATATTGTTGGTTTTTCAAGCTTCTTCTGAAGGAGAACAAAGGAATAAGTTACCTTCATGTTGTAACAAAGTAGAGTCTTTGAGAAAAATTACATCAGCTATGTTGGCTTTTAAAATCTGATAAAAACAAATAGAACTTTCAATGTAGCCTTGTGGCATGACTGTCCAAGTATTATATTGTTTTTCCTAAGGGGAAGCAAATAAAAATTGACTTTCTGGGATCCATTGGTATACTGCAAAAGGTACTACAGTACTTACTGTTAGTAGTGAGGGAAATAGCACAGTTTAAAGTTTGAGGATTGGGCATAACTGAGTGCCAAGGTATAATCATTATTTTTTGCTCTTTGGTCTGCATGAATGTTTGTCCTCATCCTTGACTTTTTTGGATAGGATGAATTGGGATTTATAAGGGCTGGTGCATGGAATAATTAAACCCTTATTTAATATTCCTTGATTGTGAGTTTAATCCCTTTAATGGCTGTAGCATTCAATGGGTATTGCTTAATACTGGGAAGGGGTTCAGAAGAGTCAATCTAAACTGTTACAGAAGGAGCAGAGTGTGTGTGTCCAGTGTCAGTAGAACATTTAGACCAAAGGATTTCAGGGACAGCGTTGAGAACTCGATGCTGTGTAATTTGAATTATGGGAAAGACAGGTATTAGTACTGACCCGTTTGTTGTAGATTCTTTTATGATTTGTTGATCTCTTATTTCTAGAGATATTTCTTGCTTTTGAGAGAAAGAAATATGGTCCTAATAAGTCTGGAGAGGATCACATCCCAGTGAATCAACAGGAGCTGTGGGAATGAGAATGAGTGAGTGCCCAGCAATGGTCCCAATAAAACAAGAATAAACAAGGATTTAAAAAGAACCAGAGTATTGTAAACTCCCACCATTTGAAATGTACTTTGAGGAAGGGGGAAAGAGAGGCTGGTGGAGTTAAGAACTGATAATGTTGCTCCTATGTGTATAAGAGTTCATGGTACCTCATTCCCAATGACAATTTCTCCTAAGGTGTTGGTTAGTAGTGGGGGGGAGGTTTCTTTTATCTTTGAAGCCTCCCTATTCTGTCATGTGAACAAAAGGGGGAATTTTTTTTTTCCAATTTTCTGAAAGAGAAATTATCTTTAGGTGCTTTGGTCTTTATATGTCTTTTGAGTTTTAGGCAATTTTTCTTTCAATGTCCAGGCTTTTTGTAATAGTGATAAATTCCTTTAATAAAGGTTGGATGTTGATTTATTTGTTGCCTTCTAGATAGTTAATTGGTGTAATTGAAAATGCATGATCTTTGCAGCCTAGACCTATAAATACATAGCTTGCAGGGTTTTCTGTTTTTCTGTCTGATATATAGTGCAGGATAACTGAATGCAGGTAAGGAATTATTAATGCCATCTTACTGTTTTCTGCTGTTTTGTAGTCTTTTTGTTCCATTCTTTCTCTCTTGCTGTGAATTGATGATTTTCTGTAGTGGTACGCTTTGATTCCCTTCTTTTTATCTTTAGTGTACTTATTGTAGTTTTTGGCTTTGTGATTACCATGAGGCTTTAGGTACTGTTTTAATTTCATTCCCTTTTGATGTATATCTTGCTTAATTCTATTTTCACCTATCATGAACAGGCTACTAAGTAACATCTATTTAAATACATCCTTGCTCTCTGAGCCATTAAAAGTAAAATGTCTGGATCAAAGCGCATGAATATTTCAGAGGTTTTAAATCTTTTTTTGCCTATTTGCCATCCAGAAAGATTGTATCAATCTGGGAAAAGTCTCTGTTCCATGATACTCCCAACAATTTGGCTATCATCATTCCTTTTAATTTTTGCCAAACTGATAGCTCTTCTTTCCCCTCACCTCCAAAAGTAAAATAAGCAAAACCTCAAGGATGTTTTAATCTCCTTAATTTATTTTTAAAAATTTTTAAAGATTTTATTTATTTACTTGAGAGAGAGAGAAAATGAGAAAGAGAGCATGAGAGTGGAGAGGGTCAGAGGGAGAAGCAGACTCCCTGCCGAGCAGGAAGCCCGATGCAGGACTTGATCCTGGGACTCCAGGATCATGACCCAAGCTGAAGGCAATCGCTTAACCAACTAAGCCACCCAGGCACCCTAATTTTTTTTTAAGATTTTGTTTTTAAGTAGTCTCTACAGCCAACGAGGAGCCCAAACTTATAAGCCTGGGATCAAAAGTTGCATGCTCTACCAATTGAGACAGCCACGTGCCCCTTAATTTCCTTAATTCAAATTTAAATAAATTAAACGTAGTTTCTTAAATTTGGTGGATATTTGTATTTCTTCTTTTTTTGTATGTCCACTCATACTTCTTTCTATTTAGTGTTTGCCTTTTTCATACCAATTGTGAGAGCTTCTTATATATTAAAGGTATTAATCTTTTTCTTTTGTAAAGGTCTTAAATATTTTTCTTATATTATTATTTGGCTGTTAACTCTTTTTTTCTTAATTGTATAGAAGTTCTAAAGCTTTACACAGTCACTGTAAGATGGTCTACCCAGAAGAACTGTGTTCTTGCCCACTAGTTAGAAGGGAAAAAAATAATTCAGTAAACAGTTTCAAAGAGTTACAAAACCAACAGTTCAAACATGGAGTAATAAGGCACCCAGAGATCTAATGCTGGGATGTTCCTATGGGGAGGAGTGGTATTAACAGAATCCATGATTCCAGTAACATGCAGAGTTTTCCTTCAGGAACTTGTATTGATAAAGAGGGGCAGCTTATGCTGGAGACACTGCCTATAGCACAGCAAGAGGGAAGAAATATTGTGGTTTCTTTCTCTAGACTCTTGAATTTCTTATTAGTACCTCTCATTGTCCAAATCTAGCCTGAAGTTACTTGAGAGGGAATCTGGGAAACAGAATTTGGAGAAGCCATTTGACTGTGAAACAAAACACAGGAGATTTTGGGAAATGAATTGAGGGCAAACAGGCAAATGATCAGAAGAATCTCATACTTCAGTTATTCTCTTTATGATTTCTAGATTTGGTGTTTTGGTAATAAAGTTCTTTCTCAAGATTTTTTCTTATACTACTTGTATTCAGTTTTGGTTCTTACATATTTTGATAAAAGATGTGAATAGAAATCCAACCTTATTTCTAAATGACAGGCTCATTTTCCCATCACCATCATTTCTCCATTGATTTAAAATTACACCTTTAACATATTCTGAAAATTTAGAGCAATTTAGGCTTACTTCTGTACTTTTATTTAGTCCTATATATCTCTTTGTATATTTTGACAGTCTACCATATTGCCTTGTATTCTAAAAGTTTGGGGCAAGCATTTATCCTTCCAGATGATTCTTAAGATAATTTTGTATAATTAAGAGAGAATATGAGGATTAAAAGAATTGGAAATGCTTAGGTATACATATTAATTACCCAAAGGACATACTTCTTCCTGCTTATGCTTTTTGAATCAACCACAGAAAAGCATATGAAAGTTTAAAGACCTATATAGCAAAACTGCAATGTTGTTACCCCTCACTTAGGTTTCATGGTCACTGATCACAGTCCTAGAGAACCACCAGTACAGACTGCAGAAGAAAGGCCCGGGCCCTGGGTGAAACATTCACAAGAAAAACCTGGAATTGATAGGCTATTTGACATCTGAATTGGTGATAAAGATATTCAAAGGAAAAAAAAAAACCAAGGAGATTATTAACCCTAAAGAAAGGAAAATTATGTGGAAGAAAGGAAACATCATCATAGTATGCTATGTGTTTTTCCTATGAAAGTAATTTATAATTTATACAGTCATAATGTTCACACTGAATATTGATAAACTTATAATTCTAATATAGGTATATTGAAAGTGTGAAGGGATATGAAGAATTAAGTGTGGAAATTCTCATATTTCAAAGTAGGAATTTAATAATTTTTAAAGCTACAAAATCAACAAATAGTGGGGTGCCTAGGTGACTCAGTCAGTTGGGTGTCTGCCTTTGGCTCAGGTCATGATCTCAAGGTCCTGGGATTGAGCCTGTCATGAGCCTCACTGCTCAGCAAGAGTCTGCTTCTCCCTCTCCCTCTGCCCCTCTCCCCTACTTGTGTGTGGTCTCTCTCTGTCAAATAAATAAAATCATTAAAAAAATTAACAAATAGCGACATAAACATATGATTTAAAAATACAAACATGTCTAATAAAAGGACCGGTCGAAGATTGGAAAGTGGTGTGGGAATTGATATTTCTTCATTAAAAACTTTGAAGTTTTAGGGGGATAAAGTGATCTTGAATAAGTAGATGTAATATTTAATGAATACTTATAATTAAGAGCAAGGATGAGCTTGCCAAATATGCCACAGTTCGTAACTGACAGAACCTGGCTTGAGACACAGGGAAAGGTTGGGAGAACTAGAGCAGAGTAAAAACCAGTCAGTAACCTAGGGCTAGAAGGAGAACTTTTTCAACTTGTTGAAGAACATTTCTGAAAAAGCCATAGCGTAGGTCCACTTCTGAATGGCAGTATGAGAAGTTCCATGGCCCAGTTTCCAACCAAACAGCATAAATGGTGACAATTTTATGTTAAAAAACATGATTTTAAAATCTTTGGTAAGTGGGGGCGGCTGTGCTAGTGTTCTTGCGGGTTCTGGCCACAGAGGCGGTGCTGCCACAGGACTGCGTGACAGGGTCCAGGGTGCCACAGAGTGGTGAGTAGGACTGGCTCGGGGTCCCCCAAGGGCCTGGGGCTTCTCTGGATGAGCTGGTGGGAATGTACCCCCATGTACAAGGAGGAGGAGGAAGAGAGCAGCTACTACAGATGCAAGTGCCTCTGCGTGCTCAAGAACGTGCTTGCATCCAGTGCGGGGGGGATGTGCTGACCTCTGGCTTTCCCCCGGGCCCCTTGCAGATGCAGCTGAGCCTGCACTATGATGAGAACTACCACCAGGTGAAATATGGCAACATGGGGCTGCCTGACATTGACAGCGAGGTGAGAATGGAGATCAATATGGCGCCCACCACTGCTTTGCTCTACACATCTGCGCTCATCAGAGACCATGAAAGGTTTGTGCTTTGGGTTCTGTGCCCACATTAAGCTGTGAAAGCTGAAGTGTTGTGAGCACAGGACTCACCTGAGAGCACCAGCAAGTCCATATCTCTGCTACTCCATCTTAGGGCCCTTGACTCCTAGATCAGGGACTGCTGCAAACCTCACACTTCCTTATGAGCTGGGACCTGGAGCTGTGGCCACTCTGGTTTCAGGCCATTGCAGTCTGGGTAAGCTCATGGTGTCTGCATCCCTCCCACTGGCCACAGTTTTTT
>RCUC01129645.1:0-14408 GCA_003697995.1 Taxidea taxus jeffersonii | reverse complement strand
TTGGGTTCGTGTTTGTCAGTCCTTCTCTCGTCTCCTGGACTCCTCACATCACCACCAGCCCCGTAGGGTGAGAGGACCCACCTCCTGGTGGCTGGGGCCTCTCTGTGGTGGGAGCCAAGCCAGGTGCCTCCAGAACTGGTCTTCTCAGAATTAGAGATGTTGGAAAGTTCCCCAGGCCCATGGCCATTGCTCGATGCTGCTTTCTCCTTCCCCGGGAAGTGCAGGAGAATTCCAGTGCCCGTGGCATTTTTGGGGTTGGCGAGCTGTGGGGTGGGGCTTTGGCTAGGCAGAGTGCAGTGTCCCTGCAGCAGTCAGTCCCCACTTTTCCCCCAGGCCGGCAGGTGAGGTTTCTCATGAGTTTAACCTGCATCCCTCCTGTCTTGCTAAGCCCAGTCCCTCTTGAACCATGCTCTGTGGGGAGAAAAGAAACAGAGTGTTTCTCTGATTGACAACCGTGAGTACTCGGAGCCACTGGAAACTCCCTTCACTTCCCCACCTAACCCTCTCCAAGTCCCCTCCCTACTTAGGGGGCCACTGTACCACCTTGGCACATTGAGGGGCATTTCCTGCAATTTCTCTGCATCCTCAGAGCAGCAAGCATGCTCTGTGAGCTAAAATCCAGTTTGGGGGAGTTGTGTTTTCACAGGACTGGTGGAAAGAGCCGCCCCAGGGGAATCTGGGAAGCCCCACTTGCCTGAGTCACGAGTCCCCCGCCCTCATTAGGGTGAGCCGGTGTGTCGGTTCTGTGACAGGGTGAATTTTTTTTTTTTTTTAAGATTTTATTTATTTATTTGGCAGACAGAGATCATAAGTAGGCAGAGAGGCAGGCAGAGAGAGAGAAGGAAGCAGGCTCCCCCCTGAAGAGAGCCTGATACGAGGCTCCATCCCAGGACCCTGGGATCATGACCTGAGCCGAAGACAGAGGCTTTAACCCACTGAGCCTCCCAGGGGCCCCGACAGGGTGAATTTCTGATGGAAGTTTTCTTCCCTTTTCGAAGGGAAGGTGCGCCAAGCTACAGAGGGTGAACAACACTACAAGGGAAAATGCTTAACCCAGAACCAGCAGTTCAAACGCCCTCGTGGTCACCGTCTGCACACAGCTGTCATCGTAAGGACCCTCAGCTCACACTATTGGTCAAGAGTGTTAGTGCGCATTGCTTCAAAGAGGCGCAGATTTTCATAATTTCAGAGGAGCATCGAGCATCATTCACAGTCGAGATGACTTACTTGTTAAGCTCCTTAGGAAAGACAGCTATGGGAGCCTCTGACTTGGGTGATCAAGCTCAGAGAAGGAGAGGCATTCTTTTGGTAACAGCCCCAAATAAGTAACTCAAATGGCCCCCTGCCCTCCTCTTTGCCCCCAACACCTGACACCACCTACATAGCCCCCTGTGTTCCTCGGCCATTCTCTTCAGCCAGTACTTTGGTTCTGTCCCCAAGCCTGTTCCGTGTCACGCAGCAGGTGGTGCCCCTCCCCCCTCCGTCCTGGCGTGTGTCCCCAAGGGTGAGGATGAGCATGAGGGTGAGCAGGGAGGAGGGAGTTTTCAGTCTGTATGGGTTCCCTCTCGCCTCGCCTCTACCGTGAGCGTCCTGTGTCTCATGGTTTGAGGGCCTATTGGGGCCACTTGGATTCTGGAGAACAACCCTTTCACCTGGCACTCAGCTAAAGGCTCGGGGGTTGACTCCAGCTCTGAAGAGGCACGAGCTGAGTCACCGCTGGCCTCTCGTGGAGCCCTGTCCGAGAAATTTTTCAGGAGGAATTTTGACCAGGCTAATCCTTTGCACTGATCCCTGTTTATGCTGCGACTTCGTCTGGCCTCCGTTGCCATGTCCTAATTTAGATGTTCCATTTTTCTCACCTGGGCAATTCCAGCAACTTCCCATTTGGTCTTTCTGCATCTTGTCTCCTCTCTCCGGTCCTTCTAAAAAGTCCTTCCCAAGAAAAGACGTGCTCAAGTCCCTTCCTTAGTTGAAAACCCTTCCTTAGTTGATGACTCATCCTAGAGCAGAAAATCTTCCCTCCTCCACTTGGCACCCAACTGTTTCTCCCTCGCCTGCCACACAGACTGCACTCTGGTCGTGACACATGCAGTGTCCCCCGAGGACAGCATCCTTTCTCCTGCCCCTTCACCTTCCCTCATGTTGGGGGACGCTTACCTGTCACTCTCTCCATCTGGAAACTACTCCTTCAAGAATTTGCTCCTGGACCACCTCTGGAATCGTCACCAGTCACTTGCGGCCCAAACCAATCCTCCTTCCTCTGCCATCTGTTCATGCATCTGCCTGCTTGCTCATCCTGACCTCTGGTCTGGGAGGGATGGAGCCCAGGTCCTGCTCAGTTCTCTCCCTGCCCCTGGGGCTGGCCCAGTTGAGTACACTCACCAAGGTGGTGGTGGTTGAGGAAAGGGGACATCAGCTGCCTTCCCGGGAGTGCTGCTTGCTCTCCCAGCCCAGCCAGCCTTGAGCCTGGATTTTCATCTTTCACACAAGGCAGCTTCCATAGGGGGTTCTTAACTACTAGATGTCAGTTCTCTTCAGAATTTCTCAAGGAATTGGAGTTTGGGTGGCTGAAGTAAGAGTGTGAATGATGTAACATGACTGTAACGCAAGGTAGCCCAAAGGTGGGGGTGTAGACTGCTTCCTCCTGCAACCAACAGTGGCACAGCACAAGGGCTGTCCCCTGGTGGAACATCCTCCCCACCTAGGGTCAGCAGGCTTCATCCAGCCAACCAGGAGTTACATGGAACCACCTACCATCCCTGGTGAATTCTCCCCCAACAGAAAGTCTGCATTTAAGAAGCTCAGCTCGGGGACGCCTGGGTGGCTCAGTTGGTTAAGCAGCTGCCTTCGGCTCAGGTCATGATCCCAGCGTCCTGGGATCGAGTCCCACATCAGGCTCCTTGCTCAGCGGGGAGCCTGCTTCTCCCTCTGCCTCTGCCTGCCACTCTGTCTGCCTGTGCTCACTCTCTCTGACAAATTAAAAAATAAATAAATAAATAAATAAAAATCTTAAAAAGCTCAGCCTGGGGCGCCCGGTTGGCTCAGTGGGTTAAAGCCTCTGCCTTTGGCTCAGGTCATGATCCCCAGGGTCCTGGGATTGCCTGTTTCTCCCTCTAACTCTGCCTCCTGCTCCCCCTGCTTGTGCTCTCTCTCTCTTTCTCTCTCTCTCTCTCTCTCTCTCTCTGTTAAATAAATAAAATCTTTAAAAAAGAAAGATAAAGACCTCAGCTCAGGCACCTTTCTTCCCATCCTGGGCTTCAGGTCTCATCCAGCATGGTGTCACAGCCTGGCTTCCCCTACTCACCCCACCCACTTCTGAGAACTTGATTTTGTTTCTGGGCCTTTATTCTGCAAATCCAGGGGTGAGGAGACAGGTGGAGAACAGGTGAGCGAGGCTACCTAGCTTTATATGGGGAGGGAAAACTAAGCGTGGGCAGGTCACCGCTGAGCCTGGGGGCAGTTTGGAAGGTTTGAAATGTGACCGGACAATCTGGCTACAACCATCCTGTGTGGGAGATTGGTAGTTAAAGAAAATTTCCTGAAGTTACTCTGCACGTTGGGTGTCATCCCCTGGTGCCCCTTCCCTGCAGCGGCCACCCTCCCCCGTGCCCTTGTGTCAGTGAAGAATAGGGCCATAGGGATCCGTCTCCTTTTCTTCTGGATCGCAGGCTCTTACCCTGAATGGACACCATATGCAGAAGGCAGTACAATCCCAGCTTTAGACATGAGCTCTTATTGCTTGTGGACAGGGGGTTCTGTGTCTTGTTCTTCTGCTCTCTCCCCCACCCCCACCTCCGGGGCTGTGCCAGCCCACTGACAGGTGCCCCCTGGATGTTGGCAAAGGCAGCCAGGCCAGCCCTGGAGGCAGCCCTGGGGTTAGGTCCTCTGAGCTGGAATCACCTTCGAAGCTGAATGGGGATGGGAGGGGGCGGACTCAACCCCGGAATGGGGATTCACACGGGAAGCAACGTGGGCAGGGAGCGAGCCCAGAATGCCTTGTTCAGTCTGTGGAAGAGGTGTCAGGGGAGCGTGCGGGGGCTCTCAGCCAGAGCAAGGGTTGGTGAGCCTGACTCACTAGGGCAAAGTGTTGTTGTTGTTTTAAGATTTATTTATTCATTTTAGAGGGAGGGAGAGAGAGAGAGCAGGAAGGTGGAGCAGGAGAGGGAGAGAGAGTCCCAAGCTAACTCCAAGCTAAGTTAAGCGCCGAGCCCGTCCGGGGCTCCATCTGATGACCCTGAGATCACAACTTGAGCGGAAACTAAAAGTAGGTTGCTTCACAGACTGAGCCGCCCAGGGGCCCCAGGCAAACTTTTTTAAACTTCACACACCCTGAGACTAAGACACGCTTCTAGAATCTCAAGGGGTTGGGTATGGGGAGTGGGGATTGGTAAGAAGTGGGGATGGAAGGTCTCAAATGCATCTGACGGGTCCTTTGTCCCCTCTCCATGCCGACACCCCCTCGTTCCCACGTTCCAGGAGGACCCCGTCCAGCCCTTATAGACCTGTTGGAACACCGGCTCCCCCACTTGCCAGTCATGTGATCTTGGACCGTCTATTTATGCTTTCTTAGTCTGTCTCCTCTTGTGAAGAGGGAGAGTATTTTTACTTACCCCATGAGTGAGTAAATGAGATAATGCATGTAAAATGCCTGGTACTTCTTCAGCACTCAATAAATAGCCACAGCACTAATTATTATCATTATTAGTGGCATTTTGAAGAGAGGGACTGAGAGCTTTTTGCCTTCTCTAAAGCAGAAGGAAAAATGTAAAGATTTCAGGGCTGTCACCAGAGGCTGCAGCGAGGGGTGGGCTGGAGGGAGGAGGGGAGAAGGTTTCGAGAGGATAAGCCTGGGCGGGCAGGTGGGGGGTGCGGTGGGTGGTGGGAACAGGTGGATCTGGGTGAGTTCTTAGGCTTTTCCTGCCACCTAGCGGCGCCTTTGGGCCATGGCACCCAGCTGTCCCCTCGGGTCTGGCTGGGCAGCAGTGGGGGGAGGCTGAGTTTAATTAACATCCTCGAGCTCCAGTCCTCTTCTGCTGCCCCCATTTAGTGCCCTGTCCCCTCGGAGACCCTGGCCTAGGCACATCCTCCACATGGTCCTAGCATGTGGAACAAGACTCCTTTCTCCAAGTGCAGGGATGGGGGAAGTCTTTGTTCTCTTGGCTCCTGGGCAGAATGAGGAGCTGGGACAGACACCTCAGGAGCTGGTGGAGACCACCCCCCAGGTCCCACCCTGTCCCCCCGCTGGCTTGATGGCCACCCCAGGGGAATGCCAGGCCTGCCCCTGGCACTGGGGCCCCAGACCCATCTTGGTGTCTGCGTTGGGTTTTATTGAATTCTCTAAAGATGTGCAACCCTGAGCAGAGCCTGGGTCAGGGTTCTCCTGAGCTTTCCCATCCCACCTTCTCCAGAGAATTTTGCCTTTGTCTCCGGGATGAGAGGAAGGGGACAGAGAGCTGCAGCCTGAGCACCCCTCCACCCCCACGTGAAGGACCGGGTGGGGGGGCCTCTGAGCCAGCTCCACCTCTGGGGCTCCTCATCTCCCTCCCCTAGGGGAGGCGCCAGCCCCTCCAAGGAGGCTGCCTGGAATGATATCCTCCTTGCATCATGTCTAGCTCCTGCTTCAAAGGCAGCTGTGCCTGTTTGGTGAGGGGTCTGACCTTGGGTGAGGGGTTTCAGGAGGAGCCTGGGAGCTACATGCTGGGCTGGGGATCTGGAGCCGCGCTTCCACAGGACTCCCCCTGTCTGCCCCCCCCTCGATGCCCACTTTTCCTCTCAGGGCCTGGTTAGAGCCTCAGCTGCAACGGGGCCAGAATTGCATCATTCTTGGCTTTGTTCACAGAGCAGCAGGTGGAGAAGCGGGCCGCAGTCCATGCCCCCCCCCTTTCTGCTCATCTCCTTCCACTCCCTCCTGGGTAATCCTCCTCCTTCCTCCCTTCTCAGACTCATGGCACCCCCACCCTAGGAGTAGCCTGCCTTAACGGTGGCTCTCAGATCCCTTTCCCCCTTCTCCTGCTCCCCAGGGAGCCCTTGAGACTCCAAGGGGAAGGGAAGGAGGCTGGAGGGTGCGTGGCTGGGGGGGTAGGGGGCAGAGCAGAAATCAGCATCACACGGGAAACTGCCCTCCTCATTTCTGTTCCCCACCCAGTGGGAGGCAGATGCCACCCCCAAAGAAACACCTGGTTGTAGCCAGGGCATGGTTTCCAAGAATTGGGAACAAGGTTAAAAACTGTCACCTGATACACAATAGCTAATAAATAATCAACATAAGGTGAATGAACTCAGCTCTTTGTAGAAAGCACTCAACTTTCGTTTGATGGTTTATGTGTCTGTCAGTGGGCCCAGAATGGTATACTCCCACCCCAATCTCCCACCAACCCTGTGAGGTGGTGCATTATCACTCTTGGCTTATGGATGAGGAAGCTCGGAGCTCAGACGTGAGTACCCCACACAGCTACAGAATGGCAGACATGGGACTTGAATCTTGGTCAGTCTTCCCCTGGTGGGGCTCAAAGCTTCTCAAAGAGATGGTTGGAAAGTTTGGTACTGACCAAGCTAGGACTCTCCCCCACCCCCTGCCCAAAAACCAAGGAGGTTTTTGCTCAAGACACTTTTTTAAAAAGATTTTATTTATTTATTTGATAGAGAGAGACACAGTCAGAGAGGGAACACAAGTAGGGGGAATGGGGGAGGGACAAGCAGGCTTCCCACTGAGCAGGGAGCCCAATGCGGGGCTTGATCCCAGGGGTTCTGGTCATGACCTGAGCCAAAGGCAGACGCTTAATGACTGAGCCACCTGGGCAAGACACTTATTAAGAGACAAGACAAATGTCCTTCTAATCTTATGAAGGAGATTCAATAAGATATATGTCAAGTGACCTGGGCTGGGCCCTGCCCCCCTCTACTGTTGCCCCTCTATGGTAAGGCTGTGGCTGAAGGTTCTGGGCCATGTAAGGAGGAGCAGTAAGAAATAAAGAGCCAGAGCCTGTTGTGGCTCTGGATTGCCAGGAAGAGGGAGGACTGGGAGGTTGCACACATGGATCTTGCAGTCCTCACAGGGACCCTCTGCTTGTGGGGCTTCCTGAATAGCTTCTGGGTTTAGCATTCTAGCCACTGTGACTTTGGCTAGTAGGAGTCTATTTGTTAGGGCCCTCTCAGCATCTTTGGGGGCAGACAGTTCTCAGCCTTGCAAAGCCCAAGCCCAGACTTTAGGTCTAGCCAAGCAGCAGCTGTTCCAGAAGCCCATCGTGGGTGGCTGCTGCCGCCACAGCCACCTCCTCCTCCTTGTTTTCACTTCCCAGTGGCTGCTTCATCCCTGAAAGAGAATCAGAGGGAAACGACTAGGAAGAATGGAGCCTGCCTTCACAGCCCAGGGCCCAGCTCCACCAGGACCTGGGAGAGGCGGGGTCAGGGTCTGGGGGACACGCATGCTGGCCATTAGCACTCTTCCCAGTCTCCTGTCTCTTTAGCCCAGGACAGGCTCCCTCTGAAGAGACAAAGGGCCCCATTGACCCCCTAGCCTTGTGACCACACCCAAATCTGTCCTTCCTCTCCCCGGGCATCCAGCAGGGCCCTCAGTCACTTGGGTAGCAGACAGCGGCCACAAGGCCACTGAGAGGGCATGGCTGGGGAGCCAAGAGAGGGGGCAGCCGGCAGGGCAGGGAAGACTGGGAGTGTGTGGTGAGTCCCCGCCATACCCCTGAAGAGATGGATGGCCCGGACTGAGGGGCTGTCAGGACCCCTGGCTGTAGTTCCAGGAGCAAAAGCAAATACCCCGCAGGGCCAAACTGTGGGAGGACTGGGGGAGTCCAGCCTCAGCCCCAAGCCAGGCTGCCCCTGAGCTCAGGGCCTCCCCGGCCTGCATTCCTTCCTTCCTCCCCCCAGTATGTCCCCCACACCCAGCCTATAAAGCCCCCTTTGTCTGGGCCCACTGAGGATCTTAACTCGCTCCATCTGAGCTTCCCGCCCTCTGCCCCCTCACCCTCTGGTGCCCAACAAAGAGTCCAGGGCACAGTGGGAGGGGGTAAAACCCCTTCATGCCAGCCTGGGCACTGGCTTGGGTGCGGGGGGGGGGGGGCGGGGAGTTGAGGCAGCCAGCCCCTGCTCACCAACGCTCCCACCCTGCTTCCAGCCTCTGGGCAGGTTAGTTCCCAGCCCTGTCTGCTCTGGACTCCTCACTCCTGGGAAGGACGCCGGCCTCTCACATGCCTGCTCATGTGACATCGCCCTCAGTGCAGCCCTATCCAGTCAGGGGCAGGACAGAGGGGCAGTGGGCCACCAGGAGCCACCTCTGATGGGAGGGAGGTGTCAGTGGGGGAAGTGGTCTCTTCACCACCTCTTTGGTCTTTCCCAGAGTGGGTGGCTGCCCTGCAACCAGTCAGGTACCTGGCTGGCATTGGGAGCTTCAGATGACCCTTCTGTGGCAGTGGGCCCAAGCTCAGCCCCTCCTACTGCTTGGCATATGCCTGGGGCCGGGCACCGGTAGGCGACAGGAATCTCTGTCTCTGCTCCCCACACCCAGCCAAGGACCTCAGAACACATTTGAATAGAGGCTGGATCCTGACAGGAGGGGTGACGCCTCCCCACCATCTCCTGTCCTCACAAGGGCACAGGATCCAGACCCCTGCTCACGGGGAGTGGGGGGCAGGGGGAGTGGAGGGGCCAGTGCCCTGACTCCCTGTGTCCCAGGCTCTGTGGGTGTTTCTGACCTGCTCTCGGGCAACCCCGGAGGAGGGGCATCAGTCTGGGAGACAGTGGTCTGGGCCACGGGGTCAGCTCTGTCACCAGGCTGCCGGGTGACCTCTGGCAAACCCTTCTGTGGCCCCTATAACATGAGGGGTGGGGCCCTTCCAAGTCCTAAATCTCGGAAATGAAGCGAGGGGCTTCCCTGGGAGAGTGTCCTCTCTGGAAGAACGATGTCCCCAGAACAGAGAGAACCAGGTGTGCTGGCGGGGATGAGCCCCTGGATGTGAGCGGGTGTTCGTTCTGTGGGTGTGTGTGACCAAATGCGCGCGCGCGAGCGCGGCGCCTCCACCCGCGAGTGGGAGGGGGCGGGGCGGGGCGGGGCGGGGGCGGGGCCTGCGGGGCGGGGCGGGGGTCCGGGCGGCTGACAACCGGCCCTCCTCGCGCTGGGCGGTCGCCTGGCTGCCGCACAGACAAGCGCATGGAGGGGCCGCCGCCCCCGGCGCCCCCCGGGGCGGGCGCAGCGAGGACGGCGTAGCGGGCAGTAGCATGGAGCAGGTCGGCCGGCGCGGGGCGCGGGGGCGCGTCTGGGAGGGCAGGGCGGGGGCCGTAAGCACCGGGTGAGGGTGGGCGCGCCGCGGGGAAGGGGGGGCTGGGGCGCTAAGGCTCCGAGTCCGGCGGGAGCTTGGGGCGAGGGATGAGGCTGGTGTGACACTGAGCTGGTGGGTACACACACACACACAGGGAGGCGCACACTGAGGGCGCGCACGCTGCTTCTCTCCCCACCCAGGAGAGCACCCGCATTTAGAAGCCCCCCCTCCGCACTTGGGAAGGTCTCAGCCCTTGCTAGGATCCTAGGCCTGAGGGGGCTGCAGGCCCTGCGGAATGAAGGAGTGACAGGAGACGGAGGGAGCTCTCCCACGCCAACTACCGCCGACCCCCTATCAAGACCTCACAGCGACAGGACACAACTGTCTCCCTCCCCCACCTACACATGGAGGGTCTTCTCCCAGCCAGGCCCCCCCCTCCCCACCCCATTACAGCAGCTGCAGCAGCTGCTGCCACCATTTCATGGCAGTGAAAAGATGGGGTGGGCTGGGCAGCTTCTCCATATGCCCCCCAAAGGCAGACCTGCAGCCCCAGCCAGGCCCTGGGGTCTGTCTTTCATTTACACAATCGCTATCAGAAAGGCGTAGGGGTGAAGCCTCCCTAAGGCTCGAGCGCCTCACCCCCTCCAGGGTGTGCAGCAAATGGAGAAGGGGGGTCAGTCTCTTTAGGTGAGTTGGGGGGCCCTCTATTCGGACTTGCAGTCAGTCTCCTGCTCTAAGAGAGGCAGCAGCCTGGGTGGGAGTGAGGGCGCTGCTCTTGAGATTGTTTTACTCCCTTCATAATCCTGACTTGGTAGGAGGTCTTGGGGTGGGGTCTGGAGTGGTGGGATTTTCTATTCTTGGGTGTGCCTTTAAGTGCTGGGCTTATCAGCACTCCTGGGCTCTTTGGGGCTGCTCTGCCTGAAGCAGTGGCCTGGGGCCCTGGGCTCTGAGACCTCTCCCCTCCAGACAGCGCAGACCCCCTACCTTTGGCAGAGGGGTTCTTGGGTTGTCTGTGGTGGTGAAGAGGAGGGGCGGAGGCTGAGTAGGGGTGAGGAGTCAGGGGTGGGGGTGACCCTAAGTTCTGGGGAGGCGAGAATACTCTGGACATCTTCCCCCTGCAGGCTGCGTGTGCTGTGTGGGGAGGATCTGTGGGCTGGTCTAGTCTCTAGGCCTGTTTGGGATCTTCATTGTTAATTTAAATGGCCAGTGGCAGGACCAGGCCTGGCAGGGAGAAGGGGATTCCATTCATCATTATCTGCTGTTGCTGTCCTCCACTCTGAGTACCAACAAGTGGGGGCTGGGGGAACTATCCTAAATGCCACTGAATTGCTTACATTGAAACAGTGCAGTTTACGTTATGTGAATTTCACCTCAATAACAAAAAAAGGGGGTAGGGCTAGGGACCATGGCTACTTTATTTTCTTTTCTTTTTAAAGATTTTATTTATTTATTTGACAGAGAGAGATCACAAGTAGGGAGAGAGGAGGAAGCAGACTCCCTGCCGAGAGCAGAGAGCCTGATGGGGGGCTCTATCCCAGGACCCTGAGATCATGACCTGAGCCAAAGGCAGAGGCTTAACCCACTGAGCCACCCAGGTGCCCCATTGCTACTTTCTACCTAGAAAGTAGCTCACTGGGAGTGCAGCTCAGCCTGAATTGCTCCTAAAAGCAGCTCCCAGTTGCCCCCCCCCATCAGCCTTCCAGACTTCTTCTGGGGGTCAGCTGTTTCCCCTTTCCCAGGGAACAGACCCTGGCCCCCCCTGCCCTGGCATTGCGGAGGGGAGGAGAGAGTAGGACATTGGGCTCCTGCCCGCCCCCATCAAAGGGACACTGGGAGGTCTTGGGTATCTGTCCTCTCTTTGGGTGGCTATAAAATCCCTGCTAGTGGTGTTGAATGGTGGCTGTTGCGGTCCTTTCTAGGTGTCCCAGGACATCTCTGCCAAGCAGCACAGCAGTCAGCCTTTCTGCTGGACTGTGAGTCACGCCCCCCACCCCCAGATGGGGATGCTGATGTTCAGCACAACCAGGGACTTGCCCAGGCCGGTGTTAATGTCTGAAGGCAGCCCCAGCCCTGCCAGCCCTGTGGGTGTCACCTGCTTTCTGGCGGAGCCCGAAGCATGGTGTGTATGGGGCGCTTCTGAAATTGGAGCTTCTTTCACCACACCAGGGGAAGCTCCTATTTTAAGTTTCCCATGTGCCGAGCCCTCTTGTAAAGCGAAGGATCCTTTTATAGTGCGAGAGCCGCCCCAATGTGTCTGTGTGGTATGCGTGGATTTTGGCATGTAGGGTCTCTTAAAAGGGAGCATGCCTGGAATCTCACAGGGGGGAGTGCCCAGATAGAGGGGCTTGCCCCCTGTGGTCAGTGCCTTGCCCCTCTTTTCTTCCCATCTAACTCCCCTCTCCCTCCCAGGCCTGGCTCAAAGCCAGACAGAGGAGAGGGAGCAGCTGCTGGGGATTTCCAGAGCTTCCAGGGGGAGGTGGGAGCCACCCCTCCCCTTCCTCTCCCCTCCCCTCCTCTTCTCTTCCTTCTCTCCATGTTTCCCTCCTCTCTCCTTTCCTCCTCTTCCCTGCCCCTCCACCTCTCCTTGAAGGACACAATGGAGACGGGGAGGAGAGTGGATCATGGCCCCCTGTGCGTAAGGCTTCCATAGAGCTGGGCGGGCTCTGGGGGCCTGTGGCAAAAGCAGGACTGCAGGCCAGCTGCTGGAAGAATTTAAATGCCCTCACATAGAACCTCAGAATTTAGCCTCCTGGAGCTGGGAAGACACTACCAGGCCTAGCTACTCCTAGAGATCCTGCTTCATAGAGCGGAGGCTTGGCATCAGACTTGACCAAGTTACTGAAATTTCAGAACTTGTTTCCTCGTTTATACAGTGGGGCTAATAATAACAACACCTACTCTACAGGGTGGTCATTAGGTGTAGACAAAATCGTGTCTGTAAAAAACCTGGTGCACAGTAGGCACTCAACTCATTTGAACACATCTTGGCGATGGGTCAGGTGACATCATGGTCCTTGGAAGTCATCTGCTAGCCTTGTACACACAGTCCAGGCCACGGGACCGGTGTCATGCCCCAGTGTCACACAGCTGGGAGCCTGCAAGGGAGGGGACCCCAGCCCAAGGCCTCTTCCTTGTCCCCGCATCACAACAAACACAGCTCCACTGAGGGGTCGCTGGTGGAGAATGGCAGGACTGGGCATCTCTTACCCATTCCCTGCCCTGACACCAGGGTTTTACTGGGTGTGGCTTGTTTGCCCGGCTGCCAGCCCGGAGGAGCCACAGCCCCTTCCTCCCACCCCCGAACCAGCTGTCCAGAGGTTGCTGGCCTGGGTTCCCACCTGTTTGGCCAGTTACCAATGGCCCTTGGCCCCAACAGGCTAGGGGCTCTCTAGCTTCCCTCCCTGAGGGTGGGATTCCTGAGGGACCTGGTGGCAGGGAGGAGGGTGGGGACTGGTGTCTTCTTGAGTGGCCTGTTGCTCTACCCTTACACCCTTAAAGATGCTCAGCAAGGTCTGCTCTGTGGGATGCCCAGGGCTTCTGCCAGAACCTGGGTCCCCCCGCCGCACTTCCCCCCTCCCCCAGCTCTCAGCTTCGGGCCTCCTTCCTCTGCCACTTGCCCTATGATGGCCTTCAAGGTCTTGGCCACACACCCAGCCTCCCAGGGCCCCTGCCTTCTGCCCTCATTATGGGAGGCCCCTCTTGTTTTCCTCAGTGCACCATACTGTAGCCCCGACCTAGCCATCCTCTGCTGTTTCTTGCTCTCCCTGGAATCTGAGCCCAAAGAGGGCAGGCACATTGACGGTCCCCACTACCGCACACGGCAGTTTGCATGTAATCAGGGCTTAATAAATATCTTTTTGCCTTGAATGAACTGGGCCGGCACCTGCTTTAGAGATGAGCATTTAGGTGGGGGTGGGTTGCTTTCAGGGGATAAGCAGAGGACAAGCTGGGGGCGGGAAAGCCAGAGTCACAGGAACAAGCCTCTTCTCTGCGATCCCCTCTAGTCCTGCCCTCCCGCCCTTCTCCACCAGGGGGTGCTCTTCCCCCTTCGGTGGAAGGCCGGAAGCTGTTGTCCAGGGTCACCACCGCCGCAGTTCCTATAACCTCCCTTCCACCCACCGTTTCTCCTTTTCAGCTCCCGGGGTGCTTTGAATCCATGATCAAGTGTGAGCCCCAGTGGGGAGGCAAGCAGAGAGGGTCTTACTGTTCTCATATTACAGAGGATGAAACAGGGTCAGAGCATATCCTTTTCTTCAAAGACGTACAAAGACTAGGTGGACAGGAGGGGAAACTGACCCCAGGCCTTTGGACTCTGGGGTCAGTGCTCCTTGATGACACCATGCAACTCCTAGCTGGGTCCTGGGCCAGGCCTGATCCTGGCTGTGGATGGCTCTGGTCGGAGGACCCCTCCCTGACTGCCCCACCCCCTCTCCTCTTGCCCTAGCTGGAGTTGGGGAACACAGAGCTTAGAGCTTTGCCACTTCTTCCTTCACTTCACTCATCACCCCTCCTTCTCTTTCCTACCCAAGTCTCTCCCATGGCGCTCCGCTGTGCTGCTAACTTTCTTAACAGGCTGCCTCCACTTCCTCATCCCCAGTGATGCTCTTCCTCACTGTGAAATCTGGCCTCTGCCTCCACTGGTCCCCTCTCTGCCCAAGGTGCCCTCTCTGCCCAACACAGTGCCACTTCCTCGGTTCAGGAACGCCCCTGGCCTACTGATGACTTCCAAAGCTGTGTCTCCAGTTTAGGCCTCTCTTCTGAGAGACGGACTCAGAGTTTAAGGTCCTGGTCACTCTTCCACTTGGCAACACAGCCTGTGGGTTAAGTGTGTGCACTCTGGAGCCCAAATGCCCAGATTCAAATTCTGGGTGGACTTGGATGAGATACTCAAGTTCTCTGGGCCTCAGTTTCCTTATCCATAAAATGAGGATTATAATATCTATTTCAAAGCTCCTTTGTGAGGCTGAATTGGAATAACACATACAAAGGACACACAGTGCCTGGCATGCCCCCTCTCCCTGAGAACACTCCAGATTTTTCCATCTCCTTCCCGCAACACCCAGCTGGTCACCAAGTCGTGGGGGCCTCTGATGTTTCTTGCCCCTGTCCTCATTCAGAGTCTCCCCCAACCATCTCCCC
>RCUC01129644.1:0-106833 GCA_003697995.1 Taxidea taxus jeffersonii | reverse complement strand
TTTTTTTTTTTTTGGACTTGCATCATTAAAAAGCAATAATGGGGGATGCCTGGGTGGCTCAGTTGGTTAAGCAGCTGCCTTCGGCTCAGGTCATGATCCCAGTGTCCTGGGATCGAGTCCCGCATCGGGCTCCTTGCTCGGCAGGGAGCCTGCTTCTCCCTCTGCCTCTGCCTGCCACTCTGTCTGCCTGTGCTCGCTCACTCTCTCTCGCTCTAACTAATAAGTAAATTAAATCTTTAAAAAAAAATAATAAAAAGCAATAATGGTTCAAATTTCAAATATATCTCACAGATTTCAGCTTATCATTACTTCGGTTCTTCTTGCACTTAAACTACCAAAATGCTATATTCTTTTTTTTTTTAATGATATATTCTTGAGAAAACTTTGATGGCTCATAATTTTGTTAAAGAGAAAATTACCATTTTTTTTTCTGGTAAAAAACTGCAAAATGTTTTTAATTTTAACTTTATAAACACCAATCAGAATAAGCAATCCAAAAAGTGTTTTCCATATTACCTCTATTTCTTTCTAATCACACACACCTGCCTATGGCAAGTGTCTACTTGTTAACTGTATCAAACACCTGGTGCTCAAATACAAAATATTAAAAAAAAACCAAAATATTAAAGTATACTATCAATGTTCTTTTAACAAAATGGGGGAGTACCAAGTTATTGCTGCAAAATATTGCGTGATGAAGTCCTTCCTGGACCATGTGAACAAGAATACACAATTTCATTTTTGTCCTTATGAATTCTCAATTAAATTTAGTGAAAGGTTTAGAAAAAAATAAAGGACTACAAAGATGCTGTCTCCAGACTTTTTACAAAAATGATGTAATACCCTGAACAATGCAATAAACTGAAGTATGACACAAAAGATATGACTGATAATACTACTGTGTCATCCTTTTCAACAATTACATTATTCTGTTTCACATTGTCTTTGTAAAAAAGCATACTTAGGAATAACTGATGATTAATGATGAAATAAATCCTATAATAAAATAAAATCAGTACGATCCCATAGACTATCTTAGGTTTATAAACAGTGCCAATGAACCCATATAATAATGTAATACAGAATTACTTTTATTCTGTTGTTTAAAAAGGTATATTTTCTCTTTATTCTCTGAAAAATATCTAAAAGAATAAAAATTCTTACTGATCCTTACAAATTTTTTTGGCTACTCACAAATACATTAAAAACGTAAAGCTGGATCCAATACTATCTGATGATTTTACGAACCTACAGCTGCCCAATGTTTATAAAGCATAATCAAAACTTACTTGATGGGAAAATCAACTAAAGTATCCAATTTGTCTCTCATGTATCGACTGTAAGAAAATCGCTTGAGATGTACCACAAGTACTGGAGGCAGGGACCATAAATCCAGTTTCTTTGTGGCTTGCTGATGTTCTTTACAATTTGGACAATACCTAAAAATAAAGTGAAATATTTAAAGCTTGCTAAAGGTAATGAGAATAATAGATTAAAAAAATGCTTGGCAAGTTTCACATTTATTCAGTGGGCAATTACTATGTGCCTAATATACATAAGATATATATATATATGTATCTTCAGTAAATCAAATTGATTTAGAATATTATAAATTAATATGTATATAGGTATTCAAAGAAATGACAAGGGCTAGATTATTTACATTTTAGTAAGCTAAAAAAACACAAAACTATGCTGAGATATAAGTATTAGAAAATCTCAAAACTTCTGGTCTCTAATGGAATTAATAACACCACAAAACATAATTTTCCTAAAAACGTTTCTATCAAAACAGCTGCACAGCAAAAAATTCTTGGGAAAACAAGTGCTTATTATTTAAAATATCAAAAGGAATTTAGTTACCGCTTTTTCAACTTGATATATCACATACCTCAGTATAAATTCTTAAAAAATAATTAGATGCAATTTTTTAACTTTGTCTCTTACCAGGGATCTTCAGCACCTAGCTTTTCTTTTGTTGTAAAAAGCTCAATGCAATCTTTTAATTTCACAAAGGGTTTTTTAGGAGGTTTATATTCCACACTTTCATGTTTTTCAAAATCCTAAAGAGAAGTATTTCTTGAGTTAAGAGAACAAATGAAACAAAACTCATTTTAGTGATACCATCTTACTATGAATAGTAATGAAAAACTCCTAAACTTCTCAAAAGAACTATAAAGCTTATTTCAGCTGAGATTTATACCACTCTTCTAAAAAACTTCTCTATACACACCTACATGGATGATTAAAAGTGTTAATAGAAAGCATGTGTGTAAACCAATAAGACTTCTAGTACATAACCATTTTTCTATAGCAAAATAATCATACTTGGTAGAAGGAAAAGTAAATAACAAAACTGCAATCAACCTGGGTAGATATGGAATGAATGATGACTTACCTCAGCAGCATTTTCATCAAAATATCGTTTTTTCAAATCAGGATCCCAATCCAAAGCAAGAAAAGATCTTTCTAAGATGAAAAACACATTTTTTTCTTTAAAACATAATATGCCTTCATTAAAATGAGTATATTTTAATGTTAAGATATATACTGGAATAAACAATCTTTTCTACTTAGATTACTTTTCTACTTGCTATTTCCAAGCCATTAAAAATTTAAGGAGTTAAAAAAAAAAAAGAGAGAAAACTTAAGCATAAGTCTAACCTCCATTTAATAAGCAGTGATGTGTTTTAGTACACATAGAAATTACTACTTTTCATTTAAGATATGTAGATTTTATATAGATAAATGAATGTTATTTTTCATGACTATTGAATTTCAGTTTTTACCTAAAATAATAACATACTTAGCTCAAGTTCAGTGTTCAAGCCAGTTTTCATACTTACCATCTAGCCTAAGCTGCCGCTCGTCAAATCTTATATGCCTGGTATCATCTTTGATGTAGTTGATATCTGTATTGCCTAAATTGTTGAACTGGAATGTAAACAATCTTTTTTTGTGTCCCGTGAGTTGACCTTTGCAAATTTCCTCAGTACATAATCCATTTTCAGAATCATTATCTCCTCCAACTGAATCTTCAGACTGACTATTTTCATTCTCAGAGGGAAGTTCTTGATCCTGGCTGGATTCATCATCTGGCTCATCTGTTTCCATTTCACCTAATTTTAGATATTAGAAGTCTTTAAATAAACCCAATGCTACATTTAAAAGTTATTAATACTAACAATATTTTTCCCAGGCCTGGAGAGATTTTTTTAGTTCCTTAATCCCCATCTTCTTTTATCTGAGGCAATAATCCAAGTGAAAGGTTTTATAATTTAACAGGAAAGTCTTACTTGGTGAGCCTTCTTCATGTATCCCATTTGGGCCATTCCCATTAATATTTTGGTCCTTACAGCAGTGTAGGGATCCTTCGGTTTCTTCAGTTTCAGTAGATATTTTGACATATCGGCTTAAATAAAATCAGAAATCATACAAATTTAGTTCTATGAAGGTAAGAACTAAAAAAAAGTTTTCCATTCTTTCAGTAGGTTTTAATGATGTAATAGTGGTCATTTAGTAGATTTAAGGATAAATCAAATTCAGGATATAGTACTGTAAGTGCAAGTGACTAATCATTTCTGTTTTGGTTGTCTTTATAAAGAGAAAGGAGGTGATTTGTTACTTCTAGGGTTTTAACATCTTTCTATGATAAAAGTTTGTGGCAAATAATTTCTTGACTTAAAATTACTGTATAAATATCCTCATTTAGGTGATATATATATTACTGCTAAGATCACTTATAATTGTATAATGTGATCCTTTTGTACAGGTTATGGGACTGTTATGATTAAAATAGTTATGCAAGAAAGAATATGTCAGTTACAAAGGATAAAATCAAAGGGATCAAATGGCAGTTTTGATTATATTTCAAATCAAGGTTTTTAAGGAAGAAAAAAGGGGTTGGCTTAAAATACTCTCAACCATGAAAGTTTATTCTTTTAAATAAAACCATTTGTAGGAGTTCCTGAACCAGCAATCTGTATAAAGAAATGAAGTATCTGAAATTTGTTATAATTTCAGAGTGCATACATGACAAATTCCTATTTTCTTCCAACTGTAAACTTCTGGTTTAAAAGAGCTAAAAGATTCATGCTTTCTGGGTTTGCAATTACCTCAGTAATGTGTTTTACATGATCAATAAACTGAATTAAGCTATAATTTGATTTTGTAAATTTCTGTTTAAACACAGTTGAGATAATATAGACTTATCAAATTATATTCTGATAGTACAGTGCACATTTATTTTTATTAACTATTCTAACACTCATTTTATTAATGCAGAATTATCTGACACTTACCACATTCTCAAAAGCAGGAGATTATAAAGTTTATCTTCAGTATTATTTCGTGGTACAGCCATAAGAAAAGGCTGACCAAAAAGTGAAGAACCAGTATGGTGGGTATAACTTGAGTGTCTAAATTTTTCTCTTAGGCAAACAGGAATAATCACATGCTCTGTATCTTCTGTCCTATTGATGTTAATTTCAAACCTATAAGGACAAAACTGACCATAAACTCTGAAAACTTTTATGTTATTTCTTCTGAAAATTTCCCAATTAATATTTTGCACAATGAATTTTATACTTACACATAAATATCATCCCGTTCCATAATACTACTAAGGTTTTCATCCATAGCGAATATTCTGTGAAATCTATGATTGTATATATCAGTAACTATCATCTAAAAGGAAATAAATTTCTATTAAGCTGGTTTTACATCACTGAAAAACTAAACTCCAATTTACATACTTCAAACCCAGAAATACCTTACCTTATCTGCAGGTACTCCTGACAAAGCAGACAATGCTGTACAAAGATCAAGTATGTTTCCAATTTTGGGGACAACCACTTTGTACTAAAAAACAAAAAAATTTTAATGAATTTACTACTTTAGAAAAAATACTCAGTAGATGAAAATGAACTCATGGTTGCTTCCTCACATTTACCTGGTATTTGTTTTACAGTGTCTTTCTCCAATCCTACCATCATCCTTGCTGGTGATGTCTCTATGGATAATTTATCTTTGCCTTATTGTTCCCTGGCTCTTTGATTCAAAGAACCACACTTACATTCAATTGTAGTTCACTTCTTGCACCTTGTCATAAACTCGCTCCACCTCCGGTTTCTTAAACTCTTATCAGGCTACTGACTAACCATTAATTACTTCTCCTGGAAACTTGTTCTTCTCCATTCTTGGCTTGCACTTAGAGCTTTAATCCTTTTATTTCTCAATTTTCTCCTGGTTTTCCAGCTTCCTACTGTTTTCATGGCCTTCCATCCAGATCCCACATGATTCATCACTTCAACTACTGCACTGCAAAACCTTTAACTATTTTGTTATTCAATTTTATTCTTGCTATAGTTTCTTAGAGCTATTTGATATGCTGGAGAAAACTGACCAACTTAGAGACTGGTTTGCTACAAATTCACAGTGCCCAAGTCTTAACTGATTGTTCACCACTAGCCAGAAATTCTGTGCCTCCCTATTTACTTCTTCCTTCATTTCTCTCAGTAACTATATAAAATTCTCACCATTCCTTAGGCTTCCTATTTCATCACCTCTCCCTTCACTGTCCACAGAATACCAAAAAAAAAAAAAAAAAAAAAAGAAAGGCTACTGGATAGGAAGATCTCCAACTTTGTGTCCTTCAACAAACTTCTAAAAGATCCTTTTCTCCAGCTCTTTCTACACAGGGAAAGAGAATCAGTGTCACCCTTCCCATCTAAGGCTAAACCTAGCATCTATGCTCTGAATCTCATCTTGTTCCATTTCCTTGGGAACCAGCAATCAGCCTTTATTCCATTTTGTTCTGATCCTTAAATAAGCAGTGAAATAATTTACAAGTCTCTCAAAAAAAAAAAAAAAAAAAAAGAAAGAAAGAAAGGAAAAAAGAATGAAATAAACCACTCCCTCATTGCCTCTTCCCTCTATCTCCCTTTCTCATCTGCTTTATAAATAACCTTGTTAAAAGTAATGTCTACACTATCTTAACTTCCTCACTTCCCATCTGTAATATTCTTTTCTTCTTAAGATTTTATTTGTCAGAGAAAGAGAGAGAGTGAGAGAGCGAGCATGCGCACAAGCAGGGGGAGCAGAAGGCAGAGGAAGAAGCAGGCACCTCCTTGAGCAAGGAGCTCAATGTTGGACTTGATCCCAGGACAATGGGATTATGACCTGAGCCCAGGGCAGATGATTAAAGGCTTAACTGACTGAGCCACCCAGACGCTACCCACCAGCCCCCCTCCCCCACCCCCCTTAGCCCTCTTCTTGACTGTATAGGCTCTCTTTAGAACAGGTGACAATATACCCCAGTTTGCTTTGGCCAGTCCTGGATGAGCCTGCTGTCCTGGTATAATTATTAATAACGGCCCCTTTTATTTTTAAGAGAATTCTGGTTTAGATGATACATTACAGGATCACCCTAGCCTTAAGGAATCTCATCCTTCTAAGATATTCACTATCATTTTCATAGAGTTCACTGCCCAATTTCTATCTCAAGCACAGACATCTCTCCTCCAGTCTAGATAGAGAAACTCAATGCCAACTGATAGCTCTACCTAAATTTTCCTCATGCACCTCAACATGTACAATACTTAATACAGATTTAGGTCATGTTAGGTCAGCATATTCAATATTAAAACAGGTTTCTTTCTAAACCTTTCTTCCTGTATATCCAATTAAAACAAATAGCACCTCTGTCTCCTCAGTTTTCCAACCCAATAAGCTTGGCATCATCTTTGAATACTCTTAAACATTTTTACTTCTTGTATTCAACCATTTCTTCTAATTGCCATCCTGACACTAATCTTAAGAGCTCAAGCCCTTTTCATTTGTCATCTGATCACTGCAAAATTCATGGTCTTAGTACATCTGACCTAAGCTTTTCCAATCCAATCTTTGCACTAGCCTGGGTCTTCTTTCTCAAATACAAATCTGGTCACCTAATCTCTCATTTAATAATCTTTAATGGCTCCCCTCATTTTTAGGATGAAGTCCAAACTTCCTTTCATGGCAGCAAATTTATTAGTTCACTTCTGCTTACCATATTATCTACTTATAATTTCCAGATGTGGGCCATATCCGCTTTGCCTTTAGCTCTTTGTATATCCCACTCTTATGCTCTACAATGTCTTTATTTTTTTTTTTAAGATTTTTATTTATTTGACAGACAGAGATCACAAGTAGACAGAGAGGAAGAAGCAGGTTCCCTGCTGAGCAGAGAGCCCGATGTGGGGCTCGATCCCAGGACCCTGAGATCATGACCCGAGCCGAAGGCAGAGGCTTCAACCCACTGAGCCACCCAGGCACCCCTCTACAATGTCTTTATTTCCAGCTTTCACATGCTTAAAACCTAATCATCCTCAGGATTCAACACAGGTGTACTGTAGGCTGGGTTATGTCACTCCTGTATACTCCTACAGTACTCTGTCACAGCATTTTTCACACTGTATGAAAAGCTTCTTGGGAACAAGAACCAGGAACACCTTTGATTTCCAGCACTTTGCAGAGTATGGGAGTCCAATACCTAATACGTGTTCAGTACAATTACTAATAAACTATGATCTAAATCAACTTCAGTGATGGGAAAACTCATCAAGTAAGTTAACTCAGTTCACTTCCCTTTCCTCTCCAGCTGGTTAAAGCACACTGTTAATGAGCCCATCATTTTGTATTTGAATTGTTATTGCCTCCAAGTAGGAAAAAAATGCCCAATTCTTTGCGCTGACCATGGTTCCAATCTCCACAAATCTGTACTTTTGGCCACCAAGTGAAAAAAGAGGTATACTGGGGCACCTGGGTGGCTTAGTAGTTAAGTATCTGCCTTTGGCTCAGGTCATGATCCCAGGGTCCTGGGATCGAGCCCAGTCTGAGATTGGGCTTGATACCAGCTCTGAGGGAAGGCTGCTTCTCCTTCTACCACTTCCCCTGTTGTTTTCCCTCTCTTGCTGTGTCTCTATCAAATAAATAAAAAAAATCTTAAAAAAAAAAAAAAAAGAAAGAAAAAGAGGTATACTAATAGAATTCATATTGCTGGGAAAACAATTTAAAACCCAAATTATGGTAGAACATTCAGTACCTGCCTTATAGGCTAATGTGAAATTTGAATGCAATCTGTCTCTATGTAATAAAGATTACTTTGTATTACTAGCATGGGAGAGTACTGTCTTTAACAAATGTAATGTAGAAAAACAGTATATTTTTTTGTTGTGATAAATTTTACTTATTGTTTTATGCTTCTCTCTCATTCCATTATACTCATTGGCATATATTTACAAACTTCCAAACTAGAGGTACAAGTGTAGTTTAGCATTGTTACAGTTTCCCTCCACTGAAAAGAACATTAACAATTCTATGCTTATTAAAGGGTGTGATTTTAGAAATATGAACATATATTCCCCTGGCCAAAAATAAAAGCAGGCCTTTTCTGGCCCTGCTCAATATTCTTAGTACTACTGAATGAGATATTGACATGAAGGCATCAGGTTCAATGAGTTCATAAAGGAAACATATAAAGTAGCAAAAGAAATAGGGGAAATGTGCATTAAGTGTATGACTAGTCTTTACTAGACTTTAATCACTCTGAATGAAAGGATTATACTTTTATTATGAACACTTCATTTATTGTGTCCTTGTTGAGAGTAAACCCAAACACACTAAATTAATGGTAAGATTTCAACTTTGCTCAAAAGTAGACCTTTCATACAGATCTCATGATATTGCTATTGGCTGAACTGTGTCCCCTTAAAATTTAGTGTTGAAACCCTAACCACTAATGTAATGTTATTTGGAGAGGGCTTTTGGGTGGTTTATATGAGATAAAAAAGGTGGGGCCCTCACCATGGGATTAGTGCCCTTATAAAAGGAGATGCAACAGAGCTTATGTGCAAACAGGTGCTCTCTCTCACTGTGCTCTCTTTAAACACAGTGAGGACAAGGTTGTCTGTAAACCAGGAATGGAGTCTGCACTAGATATCAGCCAGGCTGGTACTCTTAATTTTAGTCTTCCAGCTCCCAGAATTGTGAGAAAAAAAATTTCTGTTGTTTAAAGCCACTCAGTTTATAACTACTATGCTCTAAGAAAAGGCACTATCTGGTTGGAACTCTAAGTAAAGATCTTCAGTAAACAGTCTTCTAAAGTAGGAAGCATGTTTCCTGTTTGTCAAACAGAGCTTTATAATTTCATCAGGTGCCCAACACATCTTTCAGTGAATATAATTTTTGAATATTTCTGCATCAGTAGTACTGCAAGTTATGGGGGTTGGAAATACAAATATTTACAAAGTCCCCATCTTCAAAGAACTCATCGTCTAGTGGAGAAAAGATAAGTAAGCCAAAGGTCATAATAAAATTTAGTAAGTGTGATAACAGAATTGAACTGAATGTAGAAGAGGAAGAACTACTTCTTTAAGGGTGGTTCAGGTGTCAGAGAAGGATTGATTAATGAAGGGAGAAAATATAGTGCTTTTCTTAGAACATTAGTGAAGCAAGTATTTATAGCCAAACTAAATTTCTCTTTCTCGTCCAAGTTAACATGCCTAAGTATCAGAGGTATTTAAGTATACTATTATCAAATCATGAATCAAAATGTATGGTATTAGTTCTACTTCCAACAGCCATTAGAAAAAAAAACATAACTAACATTAAAGTTCAAGTTGGAAAATGGGAAAAATAATGTTATTAATCTTTGGTAAGCTCATATTTATCCTAACACTGTAAACTGAACCTGTCATTTTTCTTTCATAAGAAAAAGACTTTTGAGAATTTTGCTTTTACAAATAATACTTCACACATCCCTCACCTTTTCAAAATTCTAAAAAGCTGTACTAAAATTTCCGAAGTATTTAGTTTATAAAATCTCTTACACAAATAAACTTGTTATTGAATTGTGCTTGAGCCACAAGGTCTCAACACCAAGTTTTTATAAAAGTAAGAAATGCAAAGAAAATAATCATAATTTACCTGCATAGGTTTAGTAAGTGGATCCATTCTAACTAAATATACTTCCAAGGTACGTTCTTTTTTCATGGGCAATGGAAGTGTCAAGTAACAAAAAGGATCAAATGTTACAGAAATCTTAGCACATTCAGGACAAACTAAAGTTGATTTGAAAAGGCCGTGAAATATATCTACTATGATAGAATCATTTCTTTTTAAATGGTTTTCCCAGGCTTCTTCAGCAACAATCTGTAAGAAAAATAGGCACATATTACACAGATATAACATTTTTATAATAGTGGTGACAATAATATCATTAAATTTACCTTATCTGGCCTTCCATCTGCATCTTTTAATTGTATATATGGTTTTTTCCTAATTCTATTCAAATCTTCATGTAATCCATCTAACAGGAAAGCTAATAGCTCTTGACAGTCCTGCTGCTGGTATCCAGAGAACTGAGGTGCAAAACGTCCTACTTGTGTCTGTAACAAAAGGAAGACTATAAAATCAGTTATAGGGACAAGACTGATTAAAACAATTTGATTCTCACTATGCACAGATCTCATATTTTGTGAATTCATTGACTGCTAAAATTTATTTGTAATCCCCAAATCAACTTGTGGCACTTTCGCATTCATTTGCAGATATGGTAGTTACATATAAATAAATACATATAATTACATATCTTAAAAACATTTTTTAAATAAACATTTTTAAAGTAACTAATCTGCAATACAGATAAGACCCTAGGACAGAAAATATGGTAAAGTTTTGTACAAAGGATTTGGAAATACTAAAGACTATCAAGCTTCACTATTATCTCTGGGTCACTAGAAAAAATTACAAAGCTCTCATTTTGTTTCTGCGTGTAAAAAGAGGATAAATCTGAGATAACAGGAATGTTTGCATTCATATATAATTTTCCTAGTCTTTGCAATACTAGTATTTTTTTGATAAAACTGAAGAAATGTGAAAGAAAAAGTCAGATATCAGGACCCTGTTTATACATAATTTTAAGACAGTATCTAGTAAAATAAAACTAATTGGAATCATGGGTAAGGGTTAAGAAACAGTTTGTCTAAACTAGCTTGTCCAAAGCTTAGAAAGTTAAAGAAGATACATAAATGCAGTAGTGTTCTCATTTGTTGTTTTTTATTTTTTTAAGAACTAGTATATAGTTAATAAAATGTTGCCTGGTAGATATCCTATGTGAGTATCATTTAAGTTTGTTTGTATTAAAAAACAGCTGAAAACTGCTTTTTCTCTTTAAAACAGAACTCACCTATAATAAATAGAAAAACTTTATTTCCTTGCTTTCTGTGTCAAACAAAAATCTTAAAAAAAAATTGGAGGGGCGCCTGGGTGGCTCAGTTGGTTAAGCCACTGCCTTCAGCTCAGGTCATGACCCTGGAGTCCCGGGATCGAGTCCCATATTGGGCTCCCAGCTCCACCAGGAGTCTGCTTCTCCCTCTGACCTTCTCCTCACTCATGCTCTCTCTCTCACTGTCTCTCTCAAATAAATAAATAAAATATTTTTTTAAAAAAATTGGAAAAAATTTTTAACTATATAAAACTAAATTTCAGCTCAATTCTTATTTGAATGGCAAACTAAATTACTTGAGGTTTTATTGGCTCTAAGAGGTAACCACTTCACAAATAAGAATAAACTTAAAAGTTTAAGTATTATATTGAAAATATTTAATTAATATGTAGTGCTGGTTTGCAGACTAGTTTCATTTCAATAATATTTCAAACTTACAATGACTCTCAAAATAAACTGAGTTATTAGACTTCAATGACATGCTCAAATTTAGCCTTTACATTTGTAATAAAAATTTATGTAGGTTTCTTAAATATGCACTGTATTCTAAAGCAACCTGTATTCTAAAGCTCTGCTGTCTCTTGTCACTTCGTACCATAACAGTGTTTTCCAGCGTTTCATTATTTCCCTCCCCATCCTCTAGAACCTTTTTGGACATTTTAAAGTGATCATCTGTTCCATACCCCAACCAGGAAATTTAACAGCACAGATATATTGTGTATCTGTTTGTGCTGGGTCCCTATGGAGGGCCACAAATCAATTTAACAGCTATGATTTTTTTCACTCCTTCCCCAAAGAACCTGTTTTTGTCCTCTTGGAGATGATATAGCTTTTATAGAAAATGTACTTACTAACCTTAAAGGCTCTTGGCGTGACATAGCTAAATTTTCCAGACCACATTTGTTTGATCAATTCAGCGTAAGATTTAGCTATTTCGCCTCTCATTCCCAAGGGATTGTCAAAATTCAGTTCTTCTTGATACTTATCATTGAGGAAGTATTCGGTAAGTGGAGGTGTATTGCTCAAACACTGCAAAGAATAAAACACATTTTCAAGTAAAAGTAACCACACATTAAACATGTTAAAATGAAGAGAGAAACAAACTGACTTGCCATAATATACAGAGAAAAATTTACATGATGGTCTCTTGAACTAATAAGTAATTAGTCAAATAAACACGCAAATGATGCACTCAACTATTCATTTCCCAAATTTCAAATCAATTACTTATAATAAATGAAAATGCTAATTTGTTGCTGTAAAATCTGCATTAATTTTAACCACAGCAAACTACCTGTTAACTGGGAGAGAAGCTCAGAGTTTTCTTTCCTTCTTTTACTTGATTGGTAGAAATTATGGATTGTCTACTCATCCCAGGCACCTGCAAATTAGCCTGAGTAGGTAAAAACTGAGATAGAGTGCAACAACAAATTAACTTTAAAGAGGTATTTACTGCTTCCATTGTCAATTCCTTATCATGAAAGAGTAGCCTTTACGTTTTCCATTTGGTCAACCATTTTCAAAAGGGACAGTACAGATTAGCTGAGCCTGAGGAAACCAACTTTTGTTATGTGAACTCTAGCTAAGTGTATTCTTACATCATCAAGTTCTTCAATACTATAACAATCCAATTTTCCTTTATGGCAAAATTAAAACTATGAATAAGTTAATTCTCCATCTCTATTTCCATTTAGAATGAAATAATTTAGGATTTAAAATAAAATAGATGACAGAAGTACTGTTTTTCCACAATATATTAACTCAAGATGAGTAATTTTAAGTCAATAATACCATACAATTTGACTTAACTATAAACCCAATATTACTTTATCAATTAGATGTCTAGAATCATCAAATAGAATATGTAATGACTGACAGACATATGGTCATATAGGTCACTTTCTTTTGCTGCAGAAGACATTTGTCTTGGGAGTCAAGTGGCAAGGTACTTAAGTGAAGGTAGTTGCTTGCATCTAAAGGAGTCGAAATCCATTCTTATGAGAGAGCTCGAATTTATATTAATGGAAATCAAGGGTTTTTTTTTCTTTTTCAAAGATTTTATTTATTTGACAGAGAGAGAGAGACAGCAAGAGAAGGAACACAAGCAGGGCGAGTGGGAGAGGGAGAAGCAGGCTTCCCCACTGAGCAGGGAGCCCCATGTGGGGCTCAATCCCAGAATTCTGGGATCATAACCTGAGCTGAAGGCAGATGCTTAATGACTGAGCCACCCAGGTGCCCTGGAAATCAAGGTTTTTCACAACTTACTTGCCATTCATTAGAATTAAGAGTCTGGGAAGTCTTGGTAGCTATTAAAAGTTCAGCCTGCTGGGTTTATGCCAGTAACTTGGGTACCATAAACTATGTCTATATACCATGTACTGTTTGGCTAAAAATTCAGAATTAGGCATATTCATTTTTTAAAAATAAATCATAAAGCTCTATTCTGTGGTTTCAAATATGAATTAATTTATATTTACTGAAGTTATATATATATAATATAGTTACTGGAGTAACTATAATATCTATTTTGGTATTTTCAATGAAATAAAAATAATACAGCTCAAACTGGTAATCTGGCCCCTGTCATAAGGCAAAAAGAGAGAACTATTTACAATATGGAATTTGTTATTCTATAATTCTTGGGCAATGAAAGCAATATAAAAACAGTAAAAAATGTTTGCGGTAGACTATACAGACCTTAGTGTAATTTACAAGTGATTCTTTAATGTGAGCAAGAGGAAGATAGGTAGGTTACAGCGTAGGAGGCAATTTGGGAAAGGATACTTTCATACTTCTGAACACTTTTTATACCTCAACCTTTCATAAGCTTACACACCTTTTGAGATTCATTTTCTCATCCTTTTCCACTATATATGTTCTTTTAGTCATAAACCCAGCACTAGAGGTAGGGTCAGGCAACCCAGAATACACCATGGCTACACTAAATGCCATCACTTAGTAACATCATCTGATTTAGTACAAATAGGATCAACACTATATAGTCAATGAGGCAAAGGGGAGGCGGTCAGACAGCATTTCCAACAATCAGTTTTCAAATCCTCATATATATTTTTTCAAATCCTTGTCTTTGATTAGTTCAGTTATACAAAGTAAATGATACTCCACTACTGTCTGTAACACCATTATACAAAGAACCTAATTGATGGTTTGACCAAACTAAGACCCAAGTTGTACAGACACAAATAATTTTTGAACCTTTTCACTTACTTATTTACATGTATCCTTATCTTGCAAAGAGCTTCCAAATATAACTGAAAATTCTGTAGCTTTCCAGTAGCATCTAGAGTGATCTTTCTAAAATTTTATCTAATCATGTCATTTCCTTGCTATAAATCCTTTAATAGCAATTTCAGGTAAACATCTCAAATTTCTGGAAGAGTGTCTTTTGCTTTCTATGTAGCCTCAGGTTTTGCTAATCCCTTTGTCTGACTCCATCCTAGCCTCATTTAATTACTTGTGGTTCCTTGACCCCCACGCAATCTCTCACTCTGTAAATCTGCAATACCACTCCATCTATGTGATATATACCTTCTTTGTCCTACTAACTTCTACTAAAGCATCAAGAGTCATGTATCCTGTTTAGGAAATATTCCTATATTTCCTTATAGTGTTTCCACGTGTATGTTTCCATAATGCATAATGCTCACTTTTATTATAGCACTTATTTTATTTTATTTAAAATATTTTATTTATTTATTTGTTAGAGAGAGAGCGAGCACAGGCAGACAGAGAGGCAGGCAGAGGCAGAGGGAGAAGCAGGCTCCCTGCAGAGCAAGGAGCCCGATGTGGGACTCGATCCCAGGACGCTGGGATCATGACCTGAGCCGAAGGCAGCCGCTTAACCAACTGAGCCACCCAGGCGTCCCTATAGCACTTATTTTATAACATAGTTTAATTTCAATTTTTAGTTTGTCTATCTTGCCAAATGGACTGAGACTTTCATGAGAGCAGGAGCCGTAATATCAGTTATATGCATATCTCCAGCACTCAGCATGTGTATAATAAATGCACGATTAATAAAACATGTTTCCCCTATATTAAATATTTTTATCCTCTTGGTTTTTTTTTTTACTCTTTTCCTTCAATGTTTAGTACAGAGTACTTAAATTTTTCTTGAATGAATTATTACTAGATGAGGCAAAAATATATTAGCTGGTAATGAATAATCTCAAAAGTTTCTTCGAGCACTTTTACCTGAATACTAAGCCAGAGAAGGACAGTATTTATTAAAAACTTCCCCATGCTTTTGTGTACTCTTAATCTCAGAGTCATGAGTTTGAGCCCCACAATGGGTGTAGAGATTACTTAAAATAAATAACTTAAAAAAACCCAAAAAACAAACAAACAACCTTCCCATGCTTTTGTTTCACTTTCATTCAATCTACTACCTGCCTTGTAGGGGGTCTCTGAGATTTTTTTTTAAGTCCTTGAAACAGAGACCAATGATCATTTTCAAAGTGACACATGCAATTTTGAAGTTGACTATAATTCAACATTACAAACTAAATAACAGAAAAAACAAACAGTTTTAATGATAAGTGCTTATATTATGTGTCAAGATATCATAACCAATATATTTTGAGATAATCATATTCAAATTTCAGCCATTAAGTCCTATGGTCCAAAAAGCATTCTATTTGTTAAACACAATTAAAAAAAAATCTAAGTATAGTTGACACACAATGTTACATTAGTTTCAGGTGTACACCAGAACATAATGTTTTAAGAAACTCACAAGCTGCATTTTTAAAAAAAGTTATATAAAGACATATAAATACAGAAATTCAATAGACAGCTTACGTGTTCTACTAATGCACATACCATAATAGTTTAAAAACTAACAGTGAATCAGACTTTTGTTTCTCATGTTGAAAATACCTTTTCTCTCTCACCTTGAAAATAACATATTATTCTTGAAACAGTATAAAGACCACTTAAAATAATAAAAGTTCTCTTTATAATTTTTAGTACAAATTGCAAGGTATAATTAGAATACAGGTCAAACAACTAAAATTTTTCCATGCCTTAAGTGTTATCAGTATTCAATGCCATCATTGTGGCATAAGAAGGTCATTTCTTGAAACTGGTCATAATGTAGTTTGAGTTATAATTCATGCAACTCATTCTATCTTTTAACATGAGGTTATCCCAGATACATGAACATCTTTGACAAGTACAAGAAAACTGGACACTTGGACTGGTTGCCATTAAATACAATGTTTCGAAGAATAAATATTTTGGCTGGTTCAATAACAAAAACCACCATAACCATAGTTCTGAAGCATCTCTCCCAAAGATTGCTCTATTATAACAAACATCACACTTTTCCATCTGACTGGGACTGTCCCAAAACAATTCCTTTCTTAAGACATATATATATTAAAAGCCCTATATATGTAGACATAGGGAATTTCCTTTTCAACCTGTAAGATACTTTACTACTGAGTGACATAATATGGACCTGAAATCACACAACATGTGTTGTGTGCCTATGTGGATGTATTTCTTGCTCTCAAAGATTCTTGAACTGTAAAACAAGAACAAAACTCATCCTTTCTTAACATGCATGGTTTTCCCTAGTAAAATCTGAGAATATAGATATAAATCTATCATAAAAACAAAAGAGATTACAGAAACAGTATTTGTATGTTATTTTTGTGGCTACTTACGAGTTTTGTGACATTCTACCAGTCACATGCCATTTTGAGCTTCATCTTTGTTAATGCAGATTTCAACTCCCTACCATTGATAAATACCAGTATTTCAGTATTTCAAAGAGAACTGCCTCTTGCAACTCATCACCAAAACAAATGAAGTCCAAATATGAGGTAATGTGACTGATCATAAGACACTATCTTAAGCCACATTTTGTTTATATCATAATGGTTCCGACAGTTGTTCCTAAAATTGTGTAGAATTCTGTCAAATACCATGTTAAAAATAAAGCTATAATCAGAATGAAGAAAAAGAAAAGGACTCTGTACCAGTAGTTTCAGTTTTCAATGTAAAAAAGAGTTAAGTAAAAATTCATAATAATGAACAAGCAAAAATGTACTTGTTAACTATGCTAAATAGTTCTATACTTAAATATTTTTTATGATTCCTAGGCAAGTTAATAATGTGTGAAACTGACAAAAGCGATTGAAGATCTAAGGACTAAAAAACTGAATTTCATATTTAGTACATATTAGTTTTGGCATTCATTCATTAGTTTATTAGCCTTTGTGATAAAACAACCAGCTGGTTAACTGGAAGGTTCAGGATACAAGCAAATATGAAAAACTGTTGATCCATGAGGACTGAGAATGCCTTGGTAGGTGGCAAGCCAATCATTCTGTAAGCAGACATGACTGCTAAGCACCTGTTCCTGAAGGTGGCTCGGTGGTTCTCTACTTATGCTTAGATATGCATTTAAAATGGAAACTCCAAATAATAAAGAATATTCTTGAATGTGAATTTGAATTAGGAATCTTAAGACATAGTTAGCCCTTGGCTTAATGTGTTAAGATTGAAACTTGGCATGTACTCCTCCTCCTCCCTTTCTTAGAAAACTCTCCCCCTGTTAATTCCTGCTCATTCTTTAACACCCCTCTCAGCATCTCTTACAAACATTACATCTTCCTCAGCACCTCAAGGAAGAGTAATAGTCCTTCCTCTGAGCTAACTCTACACCTTGACCTCACTTATACTGCACTTATCTTGAGAGCAGAGTCCATGTCTAATTCACTTTTGTACTTCAGGGTCTATAGCACAATGCCTTACACATACCCTGATAAAGGTGTGTTGAATGAATGAAAACTTATATGACAGAAAGTCTGGAAGTAGTCCTTACAGAAATTGAGAGCAGTAGGAAAACACTAAAGAGATCTGAATTGCATCCCATTATAGAACTATAACCTATCTGAAAGTCTGTAAGTTCAAAAAATAAAAGTCCAAATAGTGCCTAAGCAGGTTTTCCTAATGAAGGAAAACAGCTATTGTGAATGCTCCAAACTATCAAGATCAATCCATGTAAGTAAAAGATATGTAAAGGAAAAATACTTGGAAATAGATTTTTATAAAGACTCTTCCCCAAATCTTCAACCTAGAACTAGACATAAAAATTCTAAAGAGAATTCTAAATAATCTAATCTCATTGAGTGGACATTCTGCTATATGGTTCAACTATAGAACTTTAACCATTGCCATCATGAAGAACTATTTTTAATAAGAATGCATATATCATTCAGCTATTTCATAAAATAATAATTCTCTATGAAAAATTCTCTAGTTATAAGTTCCCACACATCTAAAATTGTACTATTATGTAAGGTTATGAATTTTCTTTTATTATTTAATTAGTTGGAAAAGCTACTATGCTCTGCACATAACTTTTCCTTATACACACATGTATAAATCCTATTGCTCTTACATTATTTTCAAAGAGTTCTACCATTAAATATGTTGTGATCAATAAGAGTGATGTTTTTAAAGTTCTCTGAAAAAATAAGTGACCCATGTAAGTCTCAATTTTGTATTTCACTATAAATTTCTACATCATTTTTTTAATTGATGAAGTGAAATAAAGTTCTACTGTATAACAAAATCTCAAGTCTGTAATCAACATATTTTAGGAAATGAATAATTAATAGCCATCCCAATAACTTTGTAATGAATCTGGAATTTCCCCAGTACCTGGAAAATAGCCAAAGTAATCCCCTTCAAAAAGAGAAAGTTGTCTTTTGTAATGCTGAATATGAACCACTCCCTTTCTGTTCAGGTGCTCCAGAAGCCCAATTTTCAAGTGATCATGTATGCTCACTATTTTAGTAAACCGGTAACTAGAACAGGAAAGAAAACAAACTTAATTTTTGATTACCTAAAGCTTTGAATTGTGTAACTCATTCTGTAACTGATCAAAATGTAATGCCACTCACAATCCCTTTAAAAAAGGTAGTTAAACCTTCAAACTAACCAATACTAAAAATAAAACCCAATCTAAAATGAAGAAATCATTTTATCTTCTTATGATTTAAAAATAAAACCTGAAGTAATCCATGGTTAAAGTAACCTTAGAATAGCCCAATATTCTTTTTTCTTGGATTTTAAGATTAGATGGAATAAGAACTTTCAGATGTGCCATGCTATTGTTTTTCACTTTGTCATGACAACAGTATAAACATTCTGAAAAGGTACTGTATAATTCTGAAGATTTCTGTTAATAGTGGGATACTGGCCCTAGTTCTGTAAAAAATAGTGGGTAAGAAAGGAAAGTGTGATGTAGACTTTTACAATGAAGAAGTATAAATATAAGCCTGCCCCTTCATCAAGTAAATTTTTAAAATGAAATATTTTTATTTTAATTTTTGTTACTTCTTTCCCTAGGAAAGGTAAATCTCTATATCTGAGAGATCAATTCTAAAACTTCTCCACACATTTTGGGAAGGCAAATATTGCTCTATTTTGTTTGTCTATTTCCAATTCCTTCAAGCTTTCTTTAAAAAACATATTTAGGTAAAAAAAATATAAGGGGACATAACTTTAATAATTTATTTAAAAAAAACTTTAAACTGTTTTTCCCCCATCCAACTAGTCAGAGAAAAGAACATTGGCATATGCTCAACTTGAAATATTGAAATTTTACATAAAATAGTTTCAAAGGCAGCAGTTTTGAATTGAACAAGGGTATGTATGTCATTAATCTGGACACTATGCTTAAGACCTAAATAAAATTAAACTTCATTTAAAGCTCCTGCTGTTACCCTTTCCTTCAAATTCTATGAAATTTCTTCATACACTACTTAAATTCAATGAAGAATTATGAAAGTTCTGGGAAGCAGTAAAATTAATGTGAATCATTTTGTTTGCTAGCAAAGAAATATCAGTGCTTTATTTTTCTCTCATCTACAGGATTGAGGGAGGAGAATTTTTTTTTTTTCAAGATTTTTTATTTATTTCACACACAGAGAGAGATCACAAGTAGGCAGAGAGGCAGGCAGAGAGAGAAGGGGAAGCAGGCTCCCGGCTGAGCAGAGAGCCCGATGTGGGGCTCGATCCCAGGACCCTGGGATCATGACCCGAGCCAAAGGCGGAGGCTCTAACCCACTAAGCCACCCAGGGGCCCCGAGGGAGGAGAATTGTAAGTTTCTCAAAAAGATTACCCTGTTACAATCACTGAGTAAATCTTAAAATGTTAAAAAAATCATGATTATGTAAAGATCATTAATTTTCATACTAAATACTCCAAGTAGAAATAAGAAGATCCACTTTTAATATAAATTTTGGAAAGCTTCTGTGATAATGATTACACCAACAAGAATACTATAATTTTCAAAAAAAAAAAAAAGAATACTATAATATTCAGGCAGATGGATTTAAGGTTTTCAAACTACCAGACTATAACAGCAAATGTCTGAATTTTTTTTTTTTTTAAGATTTTATTTATTTATTTGACAGAGATCACAAGCAGGCAAAGAGGCAGGCACAGAGAGAGAGGAAGGGAAGCAGGCTCCCTGCCGAGCAGAGAGCCTGATGCGTGGCTCGATCCCAGGACTCTGGGATCATGACCTAAGCCGAAGGCAGCGGCCTTAAGCCACTGAGCCACCCAGGCGCCCCAGTAACAGGCTATTTAATGAGTGATTTTATGTTTAAAATTCAGTTTATAGGAAGCAAGCTAAAAACAAATGGTTCTAATAACATTAATAAACTTTAATGTAAGTTACATTTATTTTAAAGAACTAAAGTGTATAAATTCAATTTTAATATTTATTATTTTATCTGCTCTACCCCTTTAATAATACAAATATGGCTCACAGTGAAATGAATGCCACTATTTTATTCAAGCAAGAGAAAGGATTAAGAATAAAAACAATGGTTCTTTAAAATTTTGTGTGATTCAGTACCTTACACATAATATTCTGTAAAGAAACATTTTTTAATAAATGAGTATTATGAGTTGTATGATTCAGTGATCTTTAGTTCTCCTGTGATGGCATACAGGAAAGGGTAGCAGAAAATTTCTAAAAAGTTTAACTGATTTTTTACATTCTTTAAGGGAAACCACCATGTCATATACTTCTCTGCATCATTTCATTACATTAGGCCCATAACTGACTATAAATACTTAAGGTGAGTTGAAACAGTAGTTTAAATACCATAAACTATCAAGGTTTCTGATTATTTTTTTTATATCAAAAAAGAACTTTAAATTTATCTAATCACTCAACAAATATTTCTTAAGATGATTATTTCAAGAGTTTCTAGAAGTATAAAAGTAATGTTCTAAAAGGCTTTTTTCCGATAGTTCACTGTGAACTCATTCAAGAAACTATCTGCATGGTAGTGGGGGTTTCTCTGCCAAGCTGTGATTAACATGGCAGCCCAATCCAAGAGTACCAAACTGGTTACATTGCGGGAGCATAAAGCTGTAGTATTTTTTAGACTTTATATATATTGGTAGGTTTCTGACTCTTCAGTTGCAAAAAGTAAAGATAGATACTATATGCTATAATTCTTTTTAAAATTAATGTGCTCTTTTGGAATTTAGAGTTTCAGAAATAACATTAATCTGTTACAAGTCAAGTTCTAAACATTTCTGGTATATTTTCTTTTCTTTTTTTTTTTAAAGATTTTATTTATTTATGTGACAGACAGAGATCACAAGTAGGCAGAGAGGCAGGCAGAGACAGAGAGGAGGAGGCAGGCTCCCCGCAGAACAGAGAGCCCAATGTGGGGCTCGATCCCAGGACCCTGAGATCATGACCTGAGCCACAGGCAGAGGCTTTAACCCACTGAGCCACCCAGGCACCCCGTGCAAAGTGTTTCTATAGATATTCTTGTACATGTATTCTTTATTAAGTATTACAGTTTTTCTTGGGTAACAGTACAATTCTAAATAAAAGTAGAGAGTTAGGCCTTGCCTTAAAACATGTCAAGACCTGTTATGAACCTATCCTAAGTAACAGTGAGAAAATGATTTTCTGTTGTTTGGTATTTGTATTTTGTTATGGAACACTAGCAAACTAATACAGTCTTGCTAATATGCTACTTTTTTTTTTTTTTTTAATTTATCTGTTAGAGCGAGCGAACACAGGCAGACAGAGAGGCAGGCAGAGGCAGAGGGAGAAGCAGGCTCCCTGCCAAGCAAGGAGCCCGATGTGGGACTCGATCCCAGGACCCTGGGATCATGACCTGAGCCAATGGCAGAGGCTTTAACCCACTGAGCCACCCAGGCGCCCTTCTGGTATATTTTCTAAAGCAAATTTTCTCTAACCATTTGTATGAAAGAACTTATTATTTTTTTAAATTTCCAAATCATCACAGGCTGATACTTTCATAAAATACAATAAAAATGAACCACTAGAAAAAATAAAAAATGACATACAAAAAACAAATCCCCACTTTTTATTGAGATTCAATAGATACACAATTACCCTGACAAGTAGCTAGAAAAATTTTAGATCACTTATGCTTAATTTCTATGCTTATTTTATTGCTAACCATGCCGTCTCATCCAATAGACACCCTGTGAGAAACACTGTTCCAATGTATTATTATCTGGCATTATGTTAAACATTGGGGATATAAAAGAAAATCAAACAGTCTCTATTTTCGTGATTCTCACTGCGTAATGCGTATTTATCCAGAAGAAAGAGACAGAGGAAAGGGGGCAGAGGTAGAAGTGTGGGAAAAGGAAGAGAAAACAAGTATACACAAAGAAGTGTGAAACTTAACAAATTCCAAGAATCTTTAGTTTTGGCTAAAGAGGAGGTAGGGTCTCACTTGGGTTTTTATCCTTTAAGTGAAAGGAAGCAAGTTTTAAGCAAATAAATAATTATATTTTCATTTTAAAACAATTACTCTGCAATCAGTGTACTAAATGTAGTGGAAGAGGATAAACGAAGGAACAAACATATGAGTTAGAGATATATTTCAACAGTTCACAGAAAAGATGCTCAAGTATTGAAACAGTGTACTGACAGTCTAAGAGAAGATGGGTATACGTGACATTAAGAGGTAGTGGAATTAACAGGATTTGGGCAATAAGTCTCAAGTTTTTGACTTGGGTTAGTGGATGGATAGTTGCAACTATAAGGGAGTATACGAGATAAAAGGATCAGGTTTCTTCGGGGAATATGTTTGGTCTTAGCAGACATCTTTAGTTTAAGTGTAGTATTATCTAGGCAGAAATATCCATCTAATAGTTACATACTGAGGGAAACTCAGGAGGGAAAATTATGGTTGAGACAGGTTTGGGATTTGTTACTTAAAGTGGATGTCAACTTCTAAAAGGTAAAGAGGCTACAAAGAACTCTGCAAACAGAAGGTCAAGAATGACCTTATCGGGGCGCCTGGGTGGCTCAGTGGGTTAAAGCCTCTGCCTTCAGCTCAGGTCATGATCCCAGGGTCCTGGGATCGAGCCCCACATCGGGCTCTCTGCTCGGCGGGGAGCCTGCTTCCTCCTCTCTCTCTGCCTGCCTCTCTGCCTACCTGTGATCTCTGTCTGTCATATTAAAAAAAAAAAAAAGAATGACCTTATCAAAAGCAATTTCTATGGGGTGGTATGACCGTCACAGCAATGATATAACAGTAGTTGATATTTACATATGCTTTTCTAGGTACCAAGCACTTCTTAAGCAATTTATCTACATTTAACAGATGAAGAAACCAGTAAGAAGTTTATTATTCAAGATCATACAACCAAGTAGCAGAACTAGGATTTAAATCGAAGCAATCAAGGTTCTAAAATCCATGCTTGTAACTACAGTTGCTATGATGCAGAGGACTACTGGATGAGAGATGAAAAAAGAGGGAGAAAGCACAGACCATTATTTTCACTTTCCAAGATCAAGAGTCCTCCTCACTCCATCCTCCCCGACCCCTTAAAGAAAGAAAAAAGACTTGATCATGTATATATGCTTAAAGAAACACAGTGAAGAGGTAGGGTTGTAAGTCTGTAACAATGATATGATGCTTGATGGAACAAGTCTCAGGGAAGATGGCAGAGGTCCCCAGGGAGATGGTGGTATAATCATGATGAGACAGGCACTTTAGGAATGGTATTCAGTGAGGATAAGAAGAATCTTAAAATATGTTCTATTTTACTATTAAGAAATTCCTTATAAACAATTAGAACATTTTGGTAAAAATTTATAATTTCTTTTAAAAACAGTTACTGAAAGCTTTTTCTGTATTTAATACTTAGAATGGCCTTGGGCAATTCCTTAAGAATCATTCATAATACCTCAATTATATAACAAATCGGTAAAAAAAGTATGTATATATATATAACGAATATACACATGTGTATATTAATATGTGTATCAATGATTCAGTTTATATTCAAAGCAAAATCTTTCTAAATGAAGGCCACAGTTTATTAATTTTATACATGATATGGTTATAAAGCTGTGATTTTCCAGTAAACCCTTCAAATTCAAATGAACATCATCATTGATGTAATTACTTTAGGAGACCATATGCTTATTCTCTTGACATTGTCATTGCTCAAAATATTTCAGGTACTTCTCTTCAAAGTTGGCACACATATGAAAAAGCATCAATATCTAGCATACGGGGGGGGTAATATGTGTTTAATTTATGTATAAACAACGTGTTTTTTGCTACAGTAAAATAGATTTCTAATGTAGAGATTTTCTGTGGTGGAAAAAAATATGGAACAAGGATGAGCTATAATGCTATATTTGCACCTCTGGTAAACCATTGCTATTTTTATGACCAAATGAACAAAAAAGAAGTCATTATGAATAATGTACTCTACCAAACAAAATCAAGGCTCGACTCAGAAGTCACCTCTTTGGTGAAACCTCCCTTCCCAAGGGCTCTCTTTTCTTTGTTTCCACATCTAGCTGATCATGCTTTCTAACCTATCACATACTGTATCATATTTATTTATATGTCTTTTTTCATTCATTACACTTTCAACTCTATTACTACTGGCTGGAACAGTGCTTGGCACACAGTAGAGACTCAGTGGTTGTTTGTTGGTTTAGCTAAATAAATTAGCCCAATAAAAACAAGAAAATTAATTTAGTAGCTCTTAATTCCTTTGCCCTTTTTCTCCCCAAACCTAGATGAACCCCATGACTTACTTTATGAAACCAGTCATCTACTCTATGTACCATGTAGCTAAACACTGCTAGAGAAAATTTCAAGTGAATACATTTCCACTGTTCTGAACTGATGATCTTCAGCCTCAAATGAGATCTCAGTACTGCCAAGCAATCTTACTCTTTAATTCTTAGCAAATAACTGGGTCTCGTATTTTTAGGATAATAGAAGTCATAACAAAATCTAGAAACTACTTGCAAACAATCTTTTCTCCCATTGCAACAGTAGTGTCTTTACTCCACTCGAATGTTGTACTGTGAGGCTTAGTCCTGGACCTCTTTTTCACAGATGCCCTCATTTAGATGCAATCATCCCTGATTTTAAATATCATCTACAAGCAGCCATATTTCTGTTACTAATCTAAGCCTCTGGTCTGTATTCCCTACCAGAATATCCGTCTGCTAATGACTTATCTAACTTGGACGTTTCATGGGCGTCACAAACTGAACATGCCTAAAGTTAACTCATATTCTTCTCCCTATCCCAGATCTACTTCTGTCACTGTGCCCCTCCTACCATCACTCCAATTTCATTAAACGGTTCAAACTATGATGTACAAGCCAGAAACCAAAGACAAACGTGACATTCCTCATTTTTCATTAATTTGAGTGTCTACACTGTTCTAGGTAATAAGGTTAGAGCAGTGACTAAAACAAAGCTCCTATGCTCATAGAGCATGGGTGAGTGTGAGCATGTGTGTGAGAGAGAGGTAGGGGGGAGGCAGACAGATAAATGGGGCTATAGCAGTGAGTAAAGGCCTTGAGCTCACGAAGTGTGTGTGTGAGCATGCGTCTGTGTGTGTGTTTGAAGTAGGCAAAGGCAGACTGACAACCGCCCCCCCCAGCATGTGAGGTGGTCATGATTCATGTATGGAATGCTGTAAAGGCAGTTACTACTGTATATGGAGTAGACAAGGTTCTGACAGATTTTATACCATTCCCCCTCAAATATTATTCCACAGGTTACTCACCTTTTGGTTCCTCAAACTTGCCTGTCCTAGAGGCACTGCACATGTTGTTGCTCCATCTAACTTCAACTTTCACTTGCCTAACCCATACCCGTTCCTTGGTCATAGCTCAAATGTTACTTCTGGAGAGTATGACACTCAGTATAAAGCAGGGACTCTCCAAGTTCTTGTTATTTACTCAGAGCACCTCAGTTTTCCTCTTCATGATGCTTATCATAATTCATGATTTATTTAATGTTTATCTTCTCTACTAGACTAATGCTCCATGGAAACAGATGCTGTTTTGTTTACAATGGTGTAATTAGCACCTATGAGAGTGACAGGAACTTAGTAGGCCCTCAGTAACTATGTGCTGAGTAAATGAATGGATGACTTCATAAGTATATTTGATTTGAAAAAAATTACCCAGCTTGATTGCCTATAACATTCTGAGGACAATGCTCTGAATAACTTCAGGTTTTTGAAAATCAACTTAATCATCAAAGCAAGAAAAACATCTACTGGTGATATTAAGAAAAAGGAATGTAATTCCAAAAGGAGTTCTTAAAATATTTTGAACACTCTTACTATTAAATGAGTTACAAGTGTTTATAACTTCCTAGGAAACTGTTTTGATTTGTACAACAGTTATAGTACTTCACAGGAGCATCTTGTATTAAGGGGCCATATACTTGACATACACATAAAAACACTGTTAATGGTTGTATAATCTGCATATTATCTTATGCTACTGAAACATAAAAATGATTAGAACAGTAAATTCTGTTAAGTATATTTGACCACAATAAAACATTTTTATGCATTTCTTACAAGTTGACAAGTATATTTTGAAAGATACATCATCTCAGAATGTTTGAATAACTCAGTTTTAATTCATTTTTTAACTTGTCCTAGTGAATGAAAAGTCACTTAAACCCTCCTTGCCTCATGAGAACATCAGTAAAATAAGGATACCTTATGCCTTAAATGACAGACCTCCATGAAGAGGAAATTAAGAAAGTGACAATGATATGAAAAACCTGCACTATGTAAAGAAGGGCAGTGCTGTTCTCAGAGGCTGCAGGTTCATTACTGGGCTGCTAATTTTTTAATATGACTTTGAGAACTAGTAATTTTTAAAATGTACTTATTTATTTATTTTTTTAGTGAGAAAGGGAGAGAGAGCATGAGAGCGGAGAAGGCCAGAGGGAGAAGCAGACTACCTACTGAGCAGGGACCCCAATGTGGGACTAGATCCTGGGACTCCAACATCATGACCTGAGCTGAAAGCAGTCGCTTAACCAACTGAGCCACCCAGGCACCCAAGTAATTTATTTTAAATATTATTAACTAAGCAGTAGTTTTCAGAACCAACTCACTGAGCCTCTCCCTAGCCAGTACAGCACAATTTACAAATCACTGTAAGGACTGATTGATAATACTTAGTAACTGGTTTCCATAAATATAGTTTTAAAAGAATACTGAACTAAGCAATTATTTGTAAAGTGACATTAATGAAGTTGTTCATGAGCAATAAGCATAATCACAAACTATTTCTACTCACAAACTAAAATAGAAAGGTAATTTAAAGATAAATGACATTAAAAGAAAAAAAAGTCCAATAGATTAGGAACTTTTTAGTAGTAAATAAAGTACAGCCTCAGTTGACTAGAATTTAAATGTATATATTAAAACAAACAAAAAGTCAATAAAACAAGCTCTTAAGAGGGATTTAGTGTGCCTTTCTTTTTTTTAAGGCTCTATCAGACCAATATCCTATATTTCCTAGTGACACTATTCAGTAATAGCAACTTTAAATTTAGAATATTGGCCTGACATATTTTAGAATCTTCTAATTATTAAAGTGTTGAATGATAGTGTATATTTAATAAGGGAGGAAATAGATCTTAGAAAGCATTTTATGTCCAGAAAGTAAACTTTGATTTTTGGGTGATAGAAGTAAATTTGGAACCATGTTCCCTTTGATGGTTTTTTTTTTTTGGAGGGGAACAAATGTGTAGTTATCATTATAAAATATAGACATTTCTTACATTTCCCTTTATTTATTAAAGATTTTATTTATTTATTTATTTATTTGAGAGAAAGAGAGAGAGAGAACGCACACAAGGAGGGAGGAGTGATAGAGACAGAGAAGGAGACTCCCCGCTGAGCAAAGAGCCCCACATGGGATTTGATCCCAAGACCCTGGGATCATGACCTGAGCCGAAGGCAGACGCTGAACCAACTGATCCACCCTGGTGCTCCTTCCATTTTCCTTAAACTACAAATAAATATCATTTACAAATAAATATCCTTTAAACAACTATTAAAATCAATACAAGAGGGGCTCCTGGCTGGCTTGGTGGAGCTTACGACTCGATTTTGGGGCTGTGAGTTCAAGATCTATGTTGGGTGTAGAGATTACTTAAAAATTAAAAAAAAAAAATCTTAAAAAAATTGATACAAGATACTTCAGTCTGATTATATTAACTGCTGTCATAAGGTACAATCACTACAAGTAATCCTATCTAGTAAGTGTATGTAAATTGGTGTTGATCTGCCAGAGTAATGTAAAAACAATTCTTTATTAGAATCAGGTATAATTATTTACAACTCCTTAAAATAATCCCTGCATTTTTCTCTAATCTATATTCATGTCATTCCCTATTACAGAATTAGGGGCAGATAAAACATTTAAGTCCATACTAATTCAGAAATGGAGGCATTAATCCTAGAGATACTTGTATATTAATGTGAAGAACGAACAAATAAGATTATTCCCTTCTGTATCTGGTATTAAGAAAGGCATGTCTTCATGACAAGAAATCACAAACAGCCAAGCTACATAGGTGCAAGTTATGCTTTTAGAGATACCACTTTTCCCCCAGTTATGAAAACTATTTTTTAGAGAACTATGATATATATATTCTTCTCCAAAACAATATGCCTGAGAATTCAGGTTCTGCTTTTCTAGCCCCCTTTCTCCTTCTAAAAAAAGGAATACTTCTCTCCTACCCTAGTTCAAACAAAGGTAAAAGTAAAAATATTAGCACCTGTATTGAGAAAGTGAATGGTTCTAGTCCAAGGCCGTTTCCATTTCTTTACTTTGATCAAAATGGAAAGACCCAATTGAGCTGTCATTTAATAGATGATTAAACACATTTTTGATGATAGTGCCATGTAATTTTTGGCACATAATATAGACACTCAAATAACTAAGTTTAATTTCCTGAATTAGTGTCAAGTACAGCATAGGGAATATAGTTAATAATTTAATAATAAGTTTCTATGGTGACAGATGGTGATTACATCTATCATGATTATCATTTTGTAATGTATAAAAACTATACATTTATAATGTATACATTTGTAATGTATAAAAACTATACATATACAGTATACAAAAACTAATATAATATTGTATGTCATTTATAATTCCTAGGAAGAAGTATTGAATTTTTAGCTATATTCTCAGTTTATCAGAATAAGTTATTTCTTCAAGATCCTAAACTATTTTTTTAAATTCTTTTTTTTAAAAAAGATTTTATTTTTATTTATTTGTTAGAGAGAGAGAGAGAGAGAGAGTAAGCACAGGCAGACAGAGTGGCAGGCAGAAGCAGAGGGAGAAGCAGGCTCCCCACCAAGCAAGGAGCCCGATGTGGGACTCGATCCCAGGACGCTGGGATCATGACCTGAGCCGAAGGCAGCTGCTTAACCAACTGAGCCACCCAGGCGTCCCTATTTTTTAAAATTCTTATGTCTCAAGAGCTAATTGATTCCTTTTTTGCTGAAAACTATTTTCATTTATTAACTATAAATTTGGTTAATTTAAATAAAATTAGAAAGCTTCATGTTAATCTGGACTTCTAAGAATTGGTGTTCCAATAAATGCAAAAAGAATGTTTCAGGGTGACAGCAGAACAGCATTAAATTTAATCATATGCAAATGATAAAGGACTACAACATAGAAATAATAGTTTCAGTAATGACTTTTCCACTGTTTTACAATATAATAAGAACCTAGTTTCTTAAAAAAATGTTATTTCGGTGTAGCATTACTCATTTCCTTTTAAGTTTTTTTAAAAAGCTTTAAGCTTTCTATTTAACATTCTTCAGAAGTTACTGAATACATTTTTTCCTAATCCAACAGACCATTAAAAAAAAACTGACTTAAAAATGCTTGGAATCCCAACTGATTTTATACTGTATGACAGGAATACTGAACAGTCTTCATTACTACCATTTTTTTTCAATGACTTCCTAAAGCCCTAATACTTCCAAGTAAAGAGTTTGAAAACAACCATCTTACGCCATGCTGCTTTCCAGTGGAAAAGACCATATCACTCCCCTGCTTCAAATCCATCTGCAGAGTTGCTTCTTCCAGGAAGCCAATCATGAGCCTCCTAGGCCTTGACAATGAAAAAGACAAGGTTGGAGTGCTCCTGAATCTACTCAACTGAAGCTAATTAAAATTACCTCCAATAATGCAAATTTTAAAATCAGACATCCACTCAAAGATTTAGGGCATTAGAAAACTATTTTGTTAACTTATTTGTACCACTGGGACTTAGTGGTGTATGCCTGCAATCATAACTACTCAGGAGGCTGAGGCCAGGGATAACCTGAAATCATGAATTTTGTGTTCTTTGAAGATTGAATATGCACAAACAGTTCTACCTTATTGTATTCCTTGCCTACTAGTTTGCCTGGGGAGAGTTAAACTAAAACAGTTCAAAAGTGGAGATAATACCACTATTGCAATAATACTAAGTGAAAAAGAATTAAAAATATGATTAGTTCTTTTTTCATTCACTAGGTACAAACCAAGTGAAATGAGACTTCTAGAAAAGGAGAACAAATACAGTGGTTATCAAAATTAGACTTTTTCAGGTTACTGTGCTTATTAGTCCCTTGGATTGAAACAAAACAACGCAAGACAAAATATCAGCATACTCCCTACTGATTTATGATGTGCTAGTCACTATCCTAAGAGCTTTATATTCTTCACCTCATTTAACCCCCACAAAATTCCCAAGATATGGATCCTGTTATTTTCTTCATATGATGTGAAAAATGAATTGTGAAATGACTTCTATAGGGTAACACAGATAATAAATAAAAGAGACATGTTCTCAATCCAGGCAGTATAACTCCATAAACTGTGCTCCTAATCTGTATTGTTAATTTTTACTGTGTTTTCTTTTTTCTTCCTATACTATAGTTTTTAGACTGTTTCTTAGAGTCCTGGGATCCCATAAGAATGCTTCCACGGCCATTAAGGAAAGTAAGAGACAGTAGATGGGACTCTATACCCTTTACCCAATCAAAGCAACTTCACTAAGTCTGTTTAAATATTGAGGATAAAATCAAACTTTTCATAGTAATAATTAAAAAAAGATGTCCTTACTAAAAGGCAAAAAGTGTAAAAACCACAGTATCTAGACTATAATCTTCATGAGGTCAGGATCTGTGTCCAAAAGTGTCTCATATGTTTCATATTCAATAAATATTAACTTAGTAAATTAAAACTATATAGCAGTACTATTCTCATCAAAAAAGTTTAATACTCATTCATACCATTACATCAGAGAAAATCTTGAATACAAATATAATTAAATAGTAAGACTAATAATAATAAAATCACACTCAGATTGGTGCCACTTAGTTTTTAACCATAAGTAGTCAAAAGATTTCATTACCTCAAGGCTACTGATGGGTTAATAAGCATAATCCATTCTCACATACAAAAAATAGGTATGCTTTCCACAAAAAGTTTTTTGGCATATCAATAATCATACTGCCCAAGGTATTAAAATGTCTACGTTTAGAATTATTGACTATAAGAAATTATAATAAAATCCAAATTATCAGTAGAGATATTTTCTGAAGCTCATGAATTGTCTTCAACTTCACAAAAGTTATAAGGAAATTTGAAAAAAAAAAGGATAATTGAGGAAACTATCTAAAAAATTATTTAAAAAAATCTCCTCTATTAGTTATCTTTAACCCCTCTCAGCTGTGGACCTAACAACGTACATGCATGTTCATGAAACAGGGATAAAGCCTACCGAAATCATTTTGTATTCTCTTTAATGATGAATTCTCAGCTTCAGAGTGAACATTTAAATCAATAAAAAATCATAAAAGCTTTAAGAAAACAAAACTGAAGTATTAGCTTTTCTTTTCTTTCCTTTTTTTTTTTTTTTTAAAGATTTTATTTATTTATTTGTGAGAGAGAGAGAGAGAACGAGCACAGGCAGACAGAGTGGCAGGCAGAGGCAGAGGGAGAAGCAGGCTCCCCACCAAGCAAGGAGCCCAATGTGGGACTCGATCCCAGGACGCTGGGATCATGACCTGAGCCCAAGGCAGCTGCTTAACCAACTGAGCCACCCAGGCGTCCCGAAGTATTAGCTTTTCTAATTGTGGATTTGAATTAAAAGTCAAAAGTAGCAAAAATAAAAACTCATTTTTTTTTCTCTTGCCCAAAGTGATTAGAGATTTTTTCAGTACAGTTTCCAGCCAAGACACAGACATGAAATAATACCCACTGCTTAAAATGTAAAAACCCCTGAAGTTTTCATCTAAAATTTTTCTTACTTTATGACTAATACCAGAAAGTAACAAACTATCACCCTCATGGCTACAAACCTCACCCTCATGGCTCTAATTTCAGTCGAAATGGAACATGTAAAGGCAATATATATTGAGAGGATCAGCATTAAATTTATAAATTTATTGTAATAGTTTTGAAGTAAGGCAATAACTAAAAGAGTGAATTTTCTGATATCTTAAACATATATAAGAAAGTCTAACAAATGTCAAATCTAGCCCAACATAAGCAATTAGATTTAATTTTAATACTTATTTTTTAAGAAATTATAGTTAACCATATGGAGACAAAACACTAGTAAGTCTGTATCAAAGGCATAGGAAACTAGAACTTAATAATTCCTTAGAAGGAATTCAGTTTGAATGAAAGCCAGAGCCACTTCTGAATGATTAGCATGAACATTAACTCTTGTTCTCTTCTGTCTCAAATTTAATGCCTATGCTGTTAAAGTATTTTCTTAATCTTTATAAGAAAGCACCAAGATTGGTTTTAGATTAATCCCCCCCTCCCAAAAAAACCCTCCCAAGTTTCATAAAGTGTCTAGAACCAAAATAATTTTGGCAGGGCAAGGATAGAAGTGATCTCAAAATTAATAAGACTTGGTGATACAAAAAGAGTTTTCTGGTACTGACATACCACCTTTTATATAAAACACTTTCCAGAGATGGTATTAAAGATGTTTTTCTGTGGTCAGGTAGAATAGTCCAACTGATATAAAAAAAAAATTACAATCTGTCTGGCCTGTTCCTGTCTCTGAAAGCTTGGCACTCACACACTTTACTTTGTTATCCTAAATAGCTGCCAGAATAAAAGTACATTTTGGCTTGCTCTTCTCAGATGAATTCCTTTTCTCCTCTCCCAGAAAAATAAAGATAAAAATTTTTTAAAATTGTTTATTTAACTAGCACTGGGATCCTAGAAAAATAATTTTGAATGAAGTAATTCACATTTAAAGCATAAATGATATTAATCATTAAAGGTTTGAAGGAAGAGTTTATGAACCCTACACAGTATCTGCTTGAGCATAAAGGTTATTTTCTGAGTGGATCAACTCTAAACCAAGAAATCAGAAATTAAGTAATTATATCCCCGAGGCATTTCTAAAAGATTGCCAATTCCTGGTCTAGACAATTATGACAAATACTAATTTTCCAAGAATACTGTAAAGACAATGGTTAATTTAAGAGACAAATGTATTAATGTCAATGTACAAAAGAAATTATTAGAATTTTGGATTTTGGATGGTGAAAAGTCCTATACTATTTTCAGATAGTGAAAAAGAGTTATAATAATATCCTTAATTAATCCATACTCTGTATTTAATCTACTATCTTTGGAGGATGCCTCCTGGGCATAGGAGATTCAGTATTAAAATATGAATTGAGAAAGAAAATTACAGATTTAAAAATAAAATTTCTGAATTTTCAAAAAATAAAAACACTCCAAAACAAAAAAAGGATCCCCCCCAAAGGCTAAAATTGAAATATCAAAAATAGTATATACCATTATTTTGGACTTTCTGAAGTACAGAATTTTATTTATAAAAAGAAAATGAAATAACCATCTCTAATTTTATCATTAGTGACAGTGATATTAAGAAATATATGGATCTCATTACTTCAAAGTCAATCAAAGACATAAACATTCAATAAGCTGTAAAAGGGTGTACACAGAGCACGAAGAAAAGGGAAGTTCCATGGAGAGATAAAGGGAAAAGAGGGGGCAGTGATCAGTTATATCTCCAAATTTAAAAAATCTTTAAGGGAAAGTGATTTGTTAAAATATGTATGCAAAAGGAAGTTCATAAAATTTTCTCATTAAAAAATCTTAAATTTCACATTAAGGTTAAATAAAAGATTTAAAAATAAATTTATTTAGAGTTAAAGAACTTGTGACCATAAAAGATTTATTCTCTAACATTCCGACCAATGTCCAAAAAAAGCATGACACTTGAACTGAAAATATAAAGGAGTGATCTCACTTTTTTTTTTTTCAGAGAGCCCAGATTTTCTGTTTGAAATTATATTTTGTATAAGTGAGAGTTAATCTTCTACCATGTGGTAATCAATCATATGCCACCTAACTGAGGAACATGATAATAATATTTACTAGCTCTAGAATGAATGATTCAAACATACATGTTTAAATCTTCCATGAAAAAAGAAACTCTCAAAACATATATAATACTCATGTTCTGATACATAAAACTCTACTCCTTTTATTGCTGATTTCCATGAAACATGTGAATTTCACTTTGGAAAGACCTACCTGAATAGCTGAGTTCATGAAACACGTATTTCCCAAGTTACTTAGGCCACAGAGGCCTGGCTGTTCATTGTTTCTGCCAGGTTCTGAATAATCATAGTTCTTATAAGCAGTATATGATGGGAGACAATAATTTGAGTTTTTCACACTAGAAGAAAACAAAGAATATTTTTCATAATGCATCCAATTATTAAAAAATAGTTATATGAACAGAGTACTTCAAACCAATTTGAGATAGGTGGTCAGTCATTAAATTTTTTTATTAAAAAAATTAACTCATAATTTTAAAGATATGAACCTAATGAAAATAACCCCTTTAATTAAGATACTTCTCATTCAATCAACAAAATCACTGCATACATATGCCACACCAACCAATACAAACCACTATTATATCTTTCTACCCTTGATTAGCTGGAGCAGCTCCACAGCTTGCTCCATTCTTCATTGCTCCATCAAATTTAAAACATTCAGATTTTAAACACCACCCGCAGCAATAAATCATCTCATTTATGTCCCTTTTACATCCTGCTACTGTAATAGAATGAGAACAGTAGAAACAGGAGAAGTTGTACTTTAGCTACAGGTGAGAGCAGAGATTTCCAAGGCCTCTGTGACATCACTGGTCTGATACATTGAAGATTCTATTTATAGTTTCTATGCTAGACCAGCAAAATCTAGTAATCAAATGCAGAAAAAGCCTGGGGTGATCAGAAATGATTCTAAGCAAGTACATTCCAGTATTTGTTTTTTATTCCTAGTTTGTTAGCATAATTTAGTTTTTTTTTACCTAGATGAATATAACCTTAGGATAATTTAGACTATCAGCATAATAAATATTAATCATAAAAAGGCCAAATAATTTTCAACCTTAGAGAATCAAGAGTAATTTAGGACAAAGAAAAATCAGTAAGTTAAACTGTTCCTCTTTCTTTCTACATGTAATAAAAAAATAATTTTGTGGAAAAGGATGAATTCTCCCTTAATTTTTAATAGGTTTTCTTATAAAATATTTACAGTGGATACATTAGATATAATTCAAAGCCATACTCTCAATCATCACTTTTTTTTATTAATGAGAGCAAACCTGAATGAGAATCAAGGTCATACTAAAAGTAAATCACAATTCAAATAAAAGAATACAGTGTTACAAATAAACATGATGAATCTGTAACCCTGATAATCTCAATCAGCTACAATTTATTCCTGGTATTCTTTTTAAAAAATATTTTTTACTTATAATTTCAAATATTTCCTACTGTAGCTTTTATACTTTCACTTTATTATTATTAACAGTTTAAGAGAACTGTATTACTGCCAGTTACAACAAAGCCTTTAGTAAACATACGCACACCCACCCCTCAACAAGCTTCACAGGGAAAACAAAACTGCCTCAACCCAAAACTATACACACAAGGCTAACCTAATATTTTTACATAATTTAAGAACATACCCACAACACAAAAAGACCAGTTCCCAGACTCAAAAAAGCAAATTACCCTGATACTTTAAAAAAAAGGGGGGGGGCACAAAGAAATGCAACCTGATCAATTCTACTCTAGAACTTTTAGATTTGTGATTATATTTACTTGTTTTAAACTAAAAAAAAGAGTATAAAACAAAAAATAGACTCAAGCACCTTTTGTTCTGGCAGATCACTAACCTTATGATTCATATTTTATATTCCCAATAACTACTAAAATGTAAGACACCTGTATGTTCATTCAGTGATTGATGACTGGACTCTTAAATCTAACTTTGAGGATATGTAACAAAAGCTAAGTCCTGTTTTTCTAAAGTGCTAAAAATCAAGGTCTCTACATACAAAAATTAAAGGCCTGTATTTTCTACACATCCTCCACATTTTAAAAAACCCCACACATATACCAGATATAAAATTAAAATAAAATTTGAGCAGAGTTGGGGCACCTGGATGGCTCAGTGGGTTGAGCCTCTGCCTTCAGCTCAGGTCATGATCCCAGGGTCCTGGGATCGGGCCCCAAATCAGGCTCTCTGCTCAGCAGGGAGCCTGCTTCCTCTCTCTCTGCCTGCCTCTCTGCCTACTTGTGATCTCTCTCTGTCAAATAAATAAATAAAATCTTTAAAAAAAATTTTTGAGCAGAGTACACAGGAAAAGTATGCTCAAATGCATGCTCATGCCTACACATACACACACAAAGGCAAGTGAGAAAACTAAAAAAGCACATTTACATGCTTATTCCTTAAGTATATATTCATAGAGCCATGTCTGCCACAAGTAACACAAATGGATCCTGGAAGCTCTCCTCTTCTTAGTGGCAACAGGATGGAATTTTCTGGGATAGGGATTTTAATTTACTGAGAAATGAACAAAAACTTAATTGCAAAAGCATTTTTTTTGTTTTGTCTTTTAAAATTTGAATCTTAAAGGATATCTACATTTCAGTTTAAATAACAGAGTAAATACAAGCACTGCCCAAAGGCTGAGACAGTCTAGATGCTCAATGATAATAATAAAAACTGATAAATTTAAAACATTTTAATACTATATTGACTGGCTACTTATAACCCACATGTTATGTGCTTCCTAAATCAAATATTAAAGTAAGTCATGGAGAATACCAAAACCAGGAGTTCTTAAAACGCTTCAACAAAATACATGGTATGACTATTTTTTTTTCTAAAGGCGGCAAGCTAGTCCTTATCCTCTACAGCTATGCTGTTTTGCAAAAATAAATAAGTATGCCTGTAATCTTAATGGGAATTTTAGTATTATACTACATTAATTCTGTATTATAAATCTATCACCCTAAATGAAGATACATTGAACAAAGTAACTTATCTTTTGGTAAAATTGAGCCCCATCTTTCTATACAAATTTCAGACTGACCTTTCAATTAGCACTTATATTTGACGTTGTATTATAAATCTATAATTTAATCCTCATAATTATAGTTATGCTCATTTTGCAGTTAATGAATGATGCTTTCAGTAAGTAACTTGCAAAGAGCCATATGGCTGGCTAGCTCTGGCAGTCTCCAAAATCAAGTTCTTTTTCATAGTTTAATCTCTTATAGGGAGTCATTTCCATTTCAAGTAAGTTTTAAATGAATTAACATAAAAATAGAAATGTGTTCTGATGTGGAATGCCAAGAATTGTGACAATACACACATTTAAAAGGACTTTTTAAAGACAGCGTTATATCAAAGCAAATGCAGCAAGACAAAAAAATGCAGGGACAAAAAGAGGAATTGGCGCACATTAAAAATGAAATTATAATTGAGGCAAAAACAAACACTGTATAGAGTAGGAGGTAAAACTACTACATTAGGAAAAAAAAACGACTACATTAGGATAAACAACTGACTCTTTATATTAGTCTTTAATAAAAGCTTTATTAAATTTATATGAAATAATTCTAAGTATGCTTTGTTATCTTTATGACCAATATCCTTATTTCTGGAAGTGAAAACTTTTTATCTTAGTAATGTATCAGTTTAATTCAAGTCTTGAATTCATAAATAATGTCACATAAACTTGTAAGTCATAACTACTGATTTTAGTATATACTTTGGTACTTATAGAGTATCCCTACATACATGACGTTTCAAAAATGCACTTAATCTAAAAAAGGTCACTACCCATTTTACATTTAATTAAAGAAACTATGCTACTTCCATATGAAGTCTTAAACTCCTACGCATTTCTACAAGTAGAATGGAAAGAAATAAATTTTATGTGAAATGATTTATTATGATAATATTAAACCAAACAGTAATTCAAATTCAGATTAATTCAAATTGAAAATAATTAAAATGTTGATTCAAATTAAAATTAAAAAAAAAAAACTTTCCATTTTACAAATGTTTAAATTTTATTCCTTACTAAGAAAAGTAAGCTTTACTGTTAAAGCTTTACTTTTAAGCATGGTGGTACTTCAGTAGCTACTTGCTATAAAAATTTCCTATAATGAAAAGACTATTTTAGTGCCTAAAATAAACAAATATAAATAGCTAAAAATAAAATCTAGCCATAAAAGTAGAATTATTAAACATATTTCAAATTTAAGAAAATACTTCAATTCCTTTCTCAGTTACCTTCTGCAGTCAGAAGTTTTAAGATCTGATTATACCATCATATTTTTACTATGGGAGGGAAATTAGACAAAAACAAAAATGCACCAGACCACATATACTAACAACGATGACTGCAGTCTATGGTCAATGCAGTCTACAATGTTAAAAATTTATCCAAAGAATAACTATAAATACATGTTAAACTTGGAACTGAGTTCTTTTATAGTAAATGTGGGAGCATCTGCAATTGGTAGAAACACAAGAAGTATTTTAACTCCCATGAAAAAATTATTTTTGATGAATTTAATTAAAAGATACCATATAAAATACAAACCAGATTAAAGGGATATTTCCTTTCACTTTTTTGCCTGTGAACATACATTTTTAAGTAGTAAAGAACACACTACATTGCAATTTTGGATATTCATAGTGTCTTCAATATTTCACTATAATGTAATGTTATTATATTATGATACACGTCTTTTTACAAATTAACAAAATAAGGGAATTAATGTTTTAATAAATCTTGACACACATATGGTAAATTCCTTTCTAGAAAAGTTGGACTAATACTCCAACCACTCAAATGAAATCCTTGCAAGAATAAATATCATTAAGTCTTCCCAGTGAGACTGAGGTGGAGAGAAGTAGATGGAATTTTTTATGGTTTTAATTTGCACATCTCTAGTTAGTAGTGAATCTGGGTATTTAAAATGTTAATATATTTTAATTACCTTGTTTTTATTGACAGCTGCATCATTTGCCCATTTTCCTACTTGTCTTAGAAAATTTCTCACTGATATTTATGACTTTGATATATAGGAATATTTATCCTTTGTCATTCGTAGCAAGTGTTTTTTCCATTTATTAGCCTTTTAATTTTTATATGCCTACCACTTAAAAGGTCAACTTAATAGAGTTTTAAAGAGAAATTATTCTCAATAGTGATCCAATTTTCCCAACAAAATTTCCTGGATAATCTGCTCATTCTCCACTAGTCTACAATGTTTTTGGATCACATTAAATTCTTTTATGTATAAGGGGCTGTTTCTGGACTATCTTTTCTACTTCACTGATCTGTAGATGTATTCTTGGGTCAATACCATGCTGTCTGAATTCTTCTTATCTTTGTAACAGGTGTGATATCTAGTAGGATTAATCCTTTCTCATTTTCCTTTCCAAAATTATTTTGGCTATTCTTACATATTTATAATCTAGATGTACATTAAAATCATTTTGTCAAGCCTTCTCCCCATCCCAGATATGAATTTTAAGGGAAAATTAATTAAACCTATAAATTCAATTAATGATGTTATTTTAAAAATTATTTCACAAGTAGCCTTAGTCTTTTCAAATTTACTCTTTGGGAAATCAGATGCCATTTATGAACTGGACAAGTAGGGCAAATAAAAAAAAAAAAGGAAAACTACATACAGTTATCCTAAAAAATAAACCACAATGTAATGTATATATTCAAGAACTAATAAAAGGGTAATCATCTCTAGATTAAAGTTCTTCCCTTATTACAAATAACAAAAGCTTTCTTTTATCCTTTTCTATAAAATAAAAACCATGACAATTTTCAAGGTAATATACCCATGTCAGACATTACAGTAAAGCCCAAGTGATTTTTAACCTTTTTCTATGTCAATATAGCATACACTTTCATGTAACTTTTATAAATTTTGAGATTCTGAATATTATTCATGATGGGGCAAGGGAATTGTTTCTCTAACCTTTTTAAAGAAAAAAGTGATTGTCTTTTTGATAAACATAAAAATTTGTGTATGCTTTCCAGGTGAGAATCACTGATATATACTTAAAAAAAAATACTACATATTGCAGGTGACTATTTATTTAGTTCTCAAATGACATCTGAAATTTATATTCTTACTAAAAAATTGAGTTCTAACAGACTTCTATATATATTTTCAACAGTTGGTGTTTAAAAAGTAAAATTCTGAAAGTACTTTAATTCTTTTAGTGGATTATTATAGTAGATGTATTAAATCAAAAAGTTTAGAACTGTGCTTGCTTGTAAAATTACTCCTAGAAGAACTGATCAGTAATTTAAAAAATATTCAATTTGAATGCATTAAGACTTTTATCCTAAGTTTTAGATACAAGAGATTTTTTGCAACCACAATAGGGCGATCAATTAAACAAAGAGGTTTTAAGATTCAGTGCTTACTTTCTGTTGTTGATGTTGTTATAATTATTTGATAGAGATGAAGGAGAGATCTTTGGTAAAGCTGAAAAATTGGATGCACCTGGGGACCTTTAAAAATATGAAATGTTAAATTAGATAAAAAATGCTGAATTTTGAAATTAATTATGAAATAAAGAAAAAAACAGATGACAATGTATGTAGTAAATGAATGCTGGAAAACAGATTCATGAGCAAAATCACTATATCTCCTTTGTTTTTCTACTCCCTATGTATTGGTACAAAAGGGAATTATTTTCAAAAGAAATTTATCAAATTAAATATACAACTTGATATTTATTATTCCTATAAATCTACTAACTAATATACCCATTTCTGAGTTCAGGTAACCATTTTCAATATTTTACAACAACAATTCCCTTAAATCAGTGGAATTAAGATATCAATTTTTTAAGGAAGCATGTAAATGAAATTCAATTTGTATCTCAGTAGGTACCATTTCATTTTACTTATACACAACACTGACAGAGATCCGAGGATTTACCAGTTCTTTAAAATGTAAGGCAATAGGGATACAATAGCATAGAAGAACGTCAAAATCTTGAGAAGTAATTTTTGGCCAAAGTTATTGCTACAAAAACTGAAAAGATATACATCTGACTATATATTACACACCTCACTAATTCAGAATCTTTTCGGAGAAATTTCAATTACTAATAGCTTTTAATCAATCAATACGCTTTAAGGGCATGATTTATAATCAACAAACTCATTACACAGGAATGATTACTTTAAAATACTTATCAGGTCTTTTAAATATTTAATTTCCCTTGTAATTTTGTAAACAATTTTAATTGATTAGGCAACATCCAGGCCATGGGCTACAAAAAGCTGTCAGTCTAGTATCTCATTCATCATAAATTCTAAATTAGTGAGGCCCAAAGTGATTAGATTTTTAAACAGGTGCTAATGAACAGTGAAATGGTCAATGGGCATGAATGTATAATCTAACAAATCTGTTTGAAATCTACAAATTTTAGGTGATTTGGATTACACCTAATCTATATACTCGCAATGCATTATGCAGAATACATGGTGGGTAATAACATTTCTTATACATAAAAATTTTTATTTAACTTTTGAAAGTTTTATACATTATAAAATCTTGGTAAAAATTTATTTTAAAGCAATTTTTTTGTTGTTGATACAGGTTGTATATAGGTAGATTATACCAAGTAAGACCTCTATTTAGATGCCTTTCTGACAGAAAACCTTGTAAGATATTATTTTACTTTATTAAGATCAAAACATAAGACACAATTAAACTAGTTTTAATATAAAACAGTGTAGAGGACACATTTAAAAGGTTATCTTAGTATTTTAAGGTATTTGGGGCACCTGGGTGGCTCAGTGGGTTAAAGCCTCTGCCTTCGGCTCAGGTCATGATCCCGGGGTCCTGGGATCCAGCCCTGCATCAAGCTCTCTGCTCGCTCGGCAGGGAGCCTGCTTCCCCCTCTCTGTCTGCCTCTCTGCCTACTTGTGATCTCTGTGTATCAAATAAATAAATAAAATCTTTAAAAAAAATATTTTAAGCTAGTAGTTTTTACATAGTAATGGAAATACAGAAGTATGCTGGCATTTCTGCCTTCATGTTAAGAATGCTGTTATCAGGGGCGCCTGGGTGGCTCAGTGGGTTAAGCCTCTGCCTTCGGCTCAGGTCATGATCCCAGGGTCCTGGGATCGAGTCCCGCATCAGGCTCTCTGCTCAGCATGGAGCCTGCTTCCCTTCCTCTCTCTCCGCCTACCTCTCTGCCTACTTGTGATCTGTCAAATAAATAAAACCTTTAAAAAAAAAAAAAGAATGCTGTTATCAAAGAAAAAAAACCCATATTTATTAGAGAAAAGAGTTATAATGAATTAAGGAGGTTAATTTTTCAAAATGTGATCCATTTACCTCAATTTAATTCACTTCACCTTTTCAGAAACAGAAATAAGCTGAAATGTTCTCTTGAATTTTAATTATAGTCAAATTTATGGAAATAGAGATTCACTACGTTATTCAATAAAGTGGGTCAGGCATATATATGTATATATATATTTTTTTCCTTTTTCTGCCCATTTGTGGCCTTTATACTATCCATTAGCAACTCTATCCAAGGACAGTGTTAGAAGTTCCTATGAAATTCACTGAAATATTCAAACATTTATTAAATGACTACTATATGCCTTGCCCTTGGTAAGTACTAGGAATACAAGGACAGACATGGTTCCTGACTTCGAACAGTTCAAAATCTAATGGGAGAAAATAACACATAAGCAAAATAACTACAAAAGAGTTTAAAGTCCTATAGAAATTTTAAAACTAAAATATAAAGTTTTGTGGGTAGTAACATGAGGTATTTAAAATGATGTGCAGAGTTGGAGGATATAGGTGGAAACTGGAAGTGAGAGTATTCCAGGTGGAAGGAACAGCACATGCAAATGTATGGGACTGTAGAAGTGAAGATGTGTTCAGGGAATTATCAATAAATTCAGTTCAGCTTAAAGGGTAGGAAACATGTAGTGACAAGAATAGAAATTAATTAAAAAAAATAAAATCTTAAAAAAAAAGAACAGAAATTAGAAGGTAGGGATGATAATAAACAAACTTTTATGTTCTATAAAGAATTTAGTAGATCTTATTCCATTGTACTGGGCATGTTGAAAGAGTTTAAAAGGGTAGGGACGCCTGGGTGGCTCAGTTGGTTAAGAGGCTGCCTTCGGCTCAGGGCGTGATCCCAGTGTCCTGGGATCGAGTCCCACATCGGGGTCCTTGCTTGGCAGGAAGCCTGCTTCTCCCTCTGCCTCTGCCTGCCACTCTGTCTGCCTGTGCTCGCTCGCTCTCTAACAAATAAATAAATAAAATCTTAAACAAACAAACAAAAAAAATAAAATAAAAGGGTAATTACACAATCAGATTTGTACTCTAGAAAGGTAATTCTTGAGAAAGATAAAGGAGACTGAGAGACCATTCAGGAGACCACATTAATAAAATTAATAGAGGCTGGGGCAAAGACCACAGGGTAGGCAAGGGCAAAATGTCTTGGATGTTTAGGTCATGGTTCTCAAAGAACAGTCAGCGGACCCTTAGAAGGCCCTGTGATTCTTTCAGCGGGCCCATCTATGAGGTCAAAACCATTTTCATAATAATATAAAGGTGTTATTTAAGTGTTGGTTGACCTTTTCACTGGGTGGGTATTTGCAATGATAGTGCAAAAACAATGGTGGGTAAAACTGCTGATACCTTAGCATGAGTTAAAGCAGCAGCATCAAATTATAAACTAGAGTCACTGTATTCTTCACTGTCTCCTTACAGTGAAGAAAACAGTTTCACTTAAGAATATCCATCTTAAAAAGATAAAAAAATATTGATCTTATTAAATCTTAACCCTTAAATACACTTCTTTTTAATATTATGTGACAAACTGGGAAGTTTGCATAAAGCACATACAGAATATATATGTATAAAGCAGTATAGAACAGATGTTCTATACTGAAGTACCATGATTGTCATGAGGAAAAACACTTGGGTAAATATTAGAATTTCAAGCAGAACTAGCCTTCTTTTCACTGCATCACTCTTCCACATAAAGGCTATCTGACAGACATCTCAAAAATGAATGAAGGAAGACTGAAACTTCAAGGAAAAAAACTGAAAGTATTTGTTGCCCATAACATTCAAGTGATCAAACAAAAAAGAATTCTGGAAAACCTGACTTTGCCACTGTGAGGCTTGATAGCTTCCCACTATTTAAAGACTTTCCTTGTAAGATTGGTGATGTTTTAAGAAATGTGATTAAAAAAATACTATATGATGAAGAAGATACTATCTGATGAAATATGTCAATATTTGGAATATCTGCATAACTTAGTGAATCAATATTTTCCAACTGCAGCAAGTACACATGATAGATTTTAACATAATAGTATTAAAAGTTCACTGATGTGGTTTCAGATTCCACATTGCAATTAAATTTTGCCTGGGTGGCTCAGTGGGTTAAGACCTCTGCCTTCAGCTCAGGTCATGATCCCAGGGTCCTGGGATTGAGCCCTACATCAGGCTCTCTGCTCAGGAGGGAGCCTGCTTCCTCCTCTCTGTGCCTGCCTCTCTGCCTACTTGTGATCTCTGTCTGTCAAATAAATAAATAAAATCTTTAAAAATTTTTTTTTCACCATTAAACCACCGCTGGTCAAGTTCTGATGTGGTATCAATTATCTGAAAATACTTCTCTGTGTTCTATGTATCTTTGTGAAACTGAGTTTTATTTATGTACTTCAATCCAAATAATATATCACAATAAACTGAATGCAGAAGCACATATGAAAATTTGTCTTCTGTTTAGTCAGATACTAAAGAAATTTCAAAAATGTAAAAATTCTACTCTTCTCAGTATATTTTTTTGTTTTGAAGATTATTTTTCCCAAAAATATTATATCAAAATGAGTTTTAATATTTATAAATATTTTTAAAAATAAAACTAGTTACTTTTCTTCAGCCATTATGAATCCCAGTACCAAATCTGCAACCCATTTTCATTTTCTTTCTTTTTTTTTTTTTTAAAGATTTTATTTATTTATTTAACAAACAGAGATCACAAGTAGGCAGAGAGGCAGGCAGAGAGAGATGGAGAAGCAGGCTCCATGCTGAGCAGAGAGCCTGATGTGGGGCTCGATCCCAGGACCCTGAGATCATGACCTGAGCCGAAGGCAGTGGCTTTAACCCACTGAGCCACCCAGGTGCCCCATTTTTATTTTCAACTTATTATAGAAATTTCCAAACTTACACAAGTCCTCATATACCCAGTACCAGACACTTGGCTTCAAAAATTATTAACATCCTGCCACTTTGGTTTTATCTTTATTCCCTTGACCTCCCTCTCCCCATGTTTTTGCTGGATTATTTTAAAGCAAATCCTATACATTTATGATTTCACCTGTATATATATATATATATATTCTCTCTATATATACATATATATAAAATATATATTCACCTATATATATATAAATATATAATGGAATATTACTCAGCCATAAGAAATGAAATCTTGTGATTGGCAATGATGTGGCTAGAGCTAGAGGGTTTTATGCTAAGTGAAATAAGTCAGAGAAAGACTCTGAGAAATACATGATTTCACTCATATGTGGAATTTAAGGAACAAAATAGATGAACATAGGGGGAAAAAAGAGAGGCAAACCAGAAAACAGACAACTATAGAGAACAAACAGAGTTGCTGGAGGGAAGGTGAGTGGTGGGATGGGCTAAATGGGTGATGGGTATTAAGCAGTGCACTTGTGATGAACCATGGGTGTTATATATGTAAGTGATTAATCTCTGAATTCTATTCCTGAAACTAATATTAGACTTTATGATAACTGGAATTTAAATAAAACTTGAAACAAACAAAAAAATTACAATATATATCCCTAACAGGTAAGAGATCTTTTTTGATACCACTGTCAGTCCCAATTGAATACTCTGTTCTTGTTCACTTTTTCCCCCAACTGTCTCAAAGTATCTTTTCTCCCCAGTTGGTTGATTTGAATCAGGACCCAAAGTAAGTCCATACATTTGCAGATCAATTTTGATAACTTCAAAAGCCCTTACTTGCTCCTGCCAGCTAACTTCTCCTCTGGTTTCACCTTACAGTGACTAAGTTTATTTTACATTTGAGGGATTTTTGTATCTATTCATATCGTTAACCTTGACTCATATGTATTACTGCAAATTGCTCAAATCCTTTTTGGATCAAACCAGGGAACAAGAACAACAAAATATCCAATAATTATTTGTCAGTACCTGTGCATATCAAGCATCTATATAAGAACTGTAAACTTACATTACATTTATGCATGAAATACGCTGTCTTAATTTCCTAACTTCAATTAAATCTGGATATGGCTTTTAAATATCAAATCTAACACTAGTTACTGAACTCAACTGTGACCATGCTCTGTTTGACAAAACTTGGGAGACATGGTACAGGTACTAGATTATATATTATCTTTCCACAACAGGAAATTGGTACACTGTTTAGATGAAGAAAAGATTTCTTTAATCCATGTGCATTTTCAGCATTTCAAAGGAATGTGCATAAAGACTCAGGATCTTAATGAATATTAAAATGAGAACCCTCAAGTCACAGGGAGTATGTTGATGTGCCAGCCTTTCCAAAAAGGATTTGCAGTTTGGAAAGCCAAAATAACCAGAAAAAAAGCAGTTTATTTGGTAAATGGCAGCACACAGGAACTTCTTTCTAACATTATTATGATGCCTATCTTTAGGTGACAAATACCTAGGAAAGGATGTATACATTCAAAGAACAACAAAAAAATTTATATATAAAGCAGTTTCTCTCCCTCTTTAGGAATCCTGCCTTTCCAAACAAGTACCCCCTTCTGGGTACTTATCTTCCTTCTTTCAGTATATTTCAAGATGAGTGATCTGTACCACTTGTTCCATTTTCTGATTATTCAATTCCTCATTTCCTATAATCTATTTTTCATTCCCAATACAAGGTTCTACTTGTCAAGTATGTGGAAGCTTTCTCTTCTCCCACCAGTCTCTGGATCATTTTAGCAATGCTGACCATTCCCTTTCTTCTAAAAGCTTTTTCCCTTGGCCTCTCTGACATAATGGGTTCCAAGTTTTCCTGAATGTTCCGGAGTTCTTTGTCTTTGATCTTTTTGTTTTATGTCATTATTTCAGGACACTCTTTTAGTATATAGTTCTTTACATTTTTGATTAGATAATTCATATATGTTTAAATTTCTCATTTCTAGGAATATAACTCCACATCTGCAGTTATTACTCTCCAAACTTTGGTTCCCTACCTTCAACTGCATCCTAGGTAATTTTGTTTGGCTGTTCCATTACCTTAATTTAGAGTCTCAGACAAAGTCATTCTACATCTTTTTCTTTTCTTCTTTTTTTTTTTTTTTTAAGATTTTATTTCCTTGACACAGAGAGAGAGAGATCACAAGTAGGCAGAGAGGCAGTCAGAGAGAGAGGGGGAAGCAGGCTCCCCGCTGAGCAGAGAGCCCGATGTGGGGCTCGATCCCAGTACCCTGGGATCATGACCTGAGCCGAAGGCAGAGGCTTCAACCCACTAAGCCACCCAGGCGCCCCTCTACATCTTTTCTTAAGGAGAAAATAATAAGAACAAGATAAAGTGATGTAAAGTATGAAAGAAAATTTATAATGTCTTTAAAAATTATAACAAATTATAGATTTTGGAATATTACCTTAGATTTATGGTTCATAAGGTTGCATTTTAAATTGAAGACACATTATTAATTTAAAATATGTGAATATAAATGAATTACAAGGAATCAAAAGCTGGTTTACGAGCCCTCTCTCAACTCCCACAAACTCAAAATCACTCAATCCCCGACCTTATGTTTGAACAAGATTAAAACTGTTAACACATTTTCTGTGAACTATGATAAATACAGCTTGTTTAGTACCCAAAAACCTGCAATAACCAAATCTACTGTTTCAAATAAGCAGAAACTATTATGCCTATAAATACTTAAAAAGTCTCAGTACATTTGTTAAATTGTACAATTGTTAAATTTAAACTCAGTATAATTTGTTAAAATGAAACCAATACTTTAGTAAGAGTTTCCTAGTATGTAATTTAGGAATTTTCAACCAAATAGCTCTATGCACCATATCTGAATCCATTTATACAGTTAACCTTCTAATTACATATGCAAACTGGGTTTAATCACTCTTAAGAAAATTCTAAATAAGTATACATTAGGTTTTTCTGAATGTATTTAAGCAAATACAGAACTGAAACATATGGTATAAAAAACAAAAACAGAAAATTGCAGAGTCACCTACATGCTTTTATTATTTATCTTGAGCAAAAAGAAATATGCAATAGTTTTATTTATAAGTGCTCCCTCTTGCCAAGAAGAGCACTCAGGGACAGAGTGCTGTAATAAAAACTAATAAGGTACCAGATTTAGTTTATACTTGGGTGTTTTGGTCACCAATTTGGAATTTCATTAATCGGAACGACACAGATGGCAAAGAAACAATGTATGAGTAAGAACTACTAGCTTAGTTTTCCATTTGATTATTTTTGGCCTCTCATGCCTTATGCGGTTAATTTTAGATTCTTCTCTGGATGTTTTCCAGCCCACGAAAACTGCCTTTTCACAATCATCAATGACCTTTCACTTTTATTCACCAGATACTTAATCACATGTCTTTTGTCAGTATTTTTGAACAACTAATGAGAATGTCTGAATTAAATCCATTTCTTGTGCTATTCTCACAAGAGGAATTTAGATTTTTTCCTTTAATATTAATAATATCAAAGCCATACTTTAAAATAACTATACCTAAATACAACCATAGAGAAAAAAATTAATTGTACAACTTAGTCAAAATTTAATAGAGTTGTGTCTCAGAAGCTATGGCTAAGGAATAAAGTGTTAACATTCAACAAACTCGGGAAAATAAGAGGTATAATCTACTGATTAGGCTTCTCCTCTCTTTAGGAACCTCTGTGCTTTTACAATTATTCTACATTAAAATAATTTTTTAGAAATACCAGATTTAACTAGCCATATATATCCCACTGAATAATCACACTATGTACCTGATGCCAACATCTTTGGAAAATAAATGGTCAAATTTAACAGAACAGAAAACCTTGGGATAAAACCTTTCTAAGATATTACTGAAAACACTATGTTTTGAGAGTTCAAGAAATCAGAAAAACTAGATAAGAAACGCAAGTTCTGAAAAAACTAAGCACTTCAGTATTTTGAAAACATAACATGAATATAAAGATGTAAATTTCAAATCACATCTTGATATGTAGCAAAAAATCCAGACAGAAAACTCTCGAGTATTTTTTAGGTAGCTTGAGATTTCTAGTACAGATTATGGGTTGTTTCAAGCGACATGCATTTTTTTAACTACAGGATTACATGTTTTAAACAAAATTGTATTTTACCCTTAACATTTAGTATTTAGCATTCCTTCTCAATCAAGTAGCACAAAAATTCAGCTTTAGCTAAGAATATACGGTCTCCATTCTGATAAAAATGGGCCCAGGACATTCCTGTTTCAGGAAACATAAACCTATCATACCGGTATTTTCTTGTTCATAAGCAGCACCTAAAAATGCACCTGGACCCAACATAAAGATTTATCTTTATATTCTATTCATATTACGGTGGTCCATACAGTAAATATTAAGAAATATTACCTACAAAATTTCTCAAAATGTGATCCTAACACCAAAAGCTTTAGAATCACCTGGGAACTTACTAGAACCATTAATTCAGGAGCTTCACTCCACCCAGTGCTACCAAATCAGAAATTCTGGTGATAGGGCCTAGGAAACCATTTTAACAAAGTCAACAGGTGATTCTTCCTTTTATCACCATATTACAACTTGTAATGTTTTCCCTCAACTTTTGATACCCTATGTAGGAACTGGTTATGTAGTAAGCAATATAAGGACTGGACAAATCCTAGGTTAGTGATGTTTATTAGAACTAGCATCTTTATACCATGTTGAGGACCAGGGGTTATGTCCTGACAGATAAAATAGCCAATTTTGAGTTTATAAAACAGAATGTTCTATATATTAGTATCCTGAAATTTCCTTCTTGAGGGCCTAAGATTATAAGCCCTCTGCAGGAGTTGAATTTGTCTAAGTTACAAGTGCTTATAACGTGACTTCAATAAATACACAGAATTCTATTTTTTTTTTTAAAGATTTTATTTATTTATTTGTCAGAGAGAGAGAGAGAGAGAGCAGAAGCAAGCACAGGCAGACAGAGTGGCAGACAGAGGGAGAAGCAGGCTCACTGCTGAGCAAGGAGCTCGATGTGGGACTCGATCCCAGGACGCTGGGATCATGACCTGAGCTGAAGGCAGCCGCTTAACCAACTGAGCCACCCAGGCGTCCCACACAGAATTCTATTTTTAAGCTGGCATTCATCCAGAAAAGAAGAATGTGCATCCTTACTTTACTTACAAACACATAAATAAGCGATAATTCCTTAAACTTTTCTAATCTGTATTCGTATTTTCTTGTACTATGTTTTCTTTATGTTCTTAAATATTTTTTTGTGTAATGTGTTCTGTTTTAAATTTACCTAAATAGTACTGAATTAAAATCTCATTTTCTTTTCTCTCAACTGTGTCTTTTAACTTTATCCAGTTATAAAGATCTCACCATTGTTACTTCTACCTGCTGCACTGGTGTTCTACAGCATACCACCATTCATTTTTCTCTTTCCTTTTTTGGGGTGGAGGGGCAGAGAAAGGGAGAGAAAGAATTTTAAGCAGTCTCCATGCCCAGAATGAGCCCCACGCAATGGACTGAGTCACCCAGGTGCCCCCATTCACTTATTTTTTAAAAAAGATTTCTGCTTTATTTTTCTGTTAATGTATAGCAGTTCTTTCTACATTATAGGTATTATTGTCATGTAGGTTTTAGATATTAAAAAACTGACATCTGACCATTCACTTCAAACCCACTAATTTTCACATTATGTTCTCTGTCCCTAAAACACAGATATTCTCTGAAACTTCGTATGGGGTTTAAAGTGTTATGTTTCTTTCTTTCTTTTTTAAAGATTTACTTATTTATTTTAGAGAGAGGGTGCAAGCAGTCCCACATGAGTTGGGGAGGGGCAGAGGTAGAGAATCCTTAAGCAGAGTCCCTGCTGAGTGAGCAGCCCAATGCAGGGCTGATCCTCTAAGGTCACCACCTGAGCTGAAACCAAGATGTGGATGCTCAACAGAATGTGCCACCCAGGGGGTACGTGGGTGGCTCAGTCATTAAGCATCTGCCTTTGGCTCAGGTCATGATCCCAGGGTCCATAAATAAAATCTTAAAAAAAAAAAAAAAAAAAAAAAGAAAGAAAAAAAAATTAGTCACCCAGGTGCCCCAAAATTTTAAATTTTTTTGAGTGTATCACATGTAAGGTGGTGACTCTATTCTTTCCTACAAATAGCTAGTTCTCCTAATAAAATCTAACACCTATCTGCTTTAAGCAATCTGTTTCTCACTGCCTAGTGGTGCCACTTAATCAAGTTCTCATATACACACGAGGTATTTTTTGAGCTCATTAATTTATACCAGTGTATTTATCCTTCTTTTGTTAGCATCATACTGTTTCATTATTATAACTTTGTAGTAATCCTATCTAATAGGTCCAGTTCTTGCTTCCTCTTCTTTATTAAAAGTGACTTAGCTAATCCTGGACCTTTACTGGTAAATGTTAATTTTAGAATGCATTTGTGAAGTTTCTCCAAGAAAAAAAAAAGTCAAGATAGAATTTTTTTTTAGTGTATGTGCTGCCGAAGCGAGCGCAGAATTTTTTTTTTTTAAGATTATATTTATTTGACAGAGAGACAGTTCAAGCAGGGGGAGCAGCAGAGGGAGAGGGAGGAGGAGGCTCCCCACTGAGCAGTGAGCCCCATGCAGGCCAATCCCAAGATTCTGGGATCATGACCTGAGCAGAAGGCAGCTGCTTAACTGACTGAGCCACCCATGTATCCCCAGGATAGAAATTTTAATAGGAGACAGTGATATGTTAAGATTTAGAGAAATAGGCATCACCAAGTTAAGGTATATAGTACATGATAATCTCTTGTCTTTTAATAAAGTTAGTTATTTCCCATGCTGGTTTTATACATTCCTAATCAGGTTAATTTCTAAGTAGTTTACTAATGGTATATAGGAGGGGTCAGAAATCTATGGCTCACAAGCTAATTCCAGTTTGCCTCATTTTTAATAAATAAAGTTTTACTGGAACATAGCCACACCCATTTGGTGACATAATGTCATAGACTGAAAGCAGCTATATTGGTAGAGTTACAGTTGAGTAGGTACTACATGGCCCACAAGCTGAAAATATTACCTGGTTCTTTATAAAAAAGGCTGCTGACCTCTGGGTATAAAAACATTAATTTTTATAAAAATTTTTAAAGATTTTATTTATTTATTTGAGAGAGAGAGAGAGCATGCATGAGTCAGGGAGAGGCAGAGGGAGAAGCAGACTCCCTACTGAGCAGGGAGCTAGACATGGGGCTGGACCCTGGGACCCTGGAATCATGACCTGAGCTGAGGGCAGACGCTTAACCAACTAAGCCACCCAGGCACCCCTAATTTTTTATAAAGTTAATCTTAGAGAATCTTGAATTTTCTTGGTTTTAGTTTTAGATGGGTTTTGGATTTTATGCAGATAACTGTATTATATGCAAATAGTGTATTTTTTCTTTTTTTTAACTTCCAATCCTATTTAGTTTGTGTTCAAAATTTCTCAGTATAATGTTTGCTACAGACTTTGGGTATACAGACTTTATTGAGAATTTCCTTTTACTCTTAGTTTTCAGAGAGTCTTTTCATACACTGATGCTAAATAAAAAATTTTTTTGTATTCTAATACACTATCATTGGACAATTTATGACATTCTATTACATGGTTTGGGCACATTTTATATTAAGTAGATAGTTAACTTTTCATGCTTTGAAATTTGGGTTTCCTATTACTCTGGGTGATTCAGTGAAGACTGGAGCTCTTAACTACTTCAGCACATTTTTAGCAGTACTTTCATTCACCAACATTTACTGCATGTGTATCATGTTAGGTATTCTGTAAGAATCTGTGTTTTCTCTTACAGAAGCAAGGATTACAGTTCTTTAAGTAAATAAAAATGGTATTGTGCTAGCAGAGAGTAAAGACGACAAAAGAAAATATATAATGTTTTATCTTTCAAGTGAAAAATCAATCATTTTAAGTAGAAAAGATCTCTAAATCCTTAGAACTCAAGGTACTTTTCAGGGCACAAGCAATTTTGAAATTTCAAAAATTATTTAAAGCTATAACAAGTACGTAACGATCTAAAGATAAGCTAAGAAAAAACAACAGTTGTTCTGATCTAAAGACCAAAAATATTCACAAAGAAAACATTTCTAACTTCTAGAACTTCATCAATCAAGAAATTTACATGATTCTAACCATGTGCTTTCAATATCTTCTTAACTAAGTTCTACCCTTATTCTAAGTGGAGTAATAATAAAATGTAATTAATACACTTAATACAATCTCATAAAAAACTTAAATGAAAAAACCTCACCTAAGATAAAAAACACAAAGAGCCACTCATTAAAGGTGAACTGTAGGTTTTTTGTTGTTGTTTTGTATTTCAAGGAACATTTAATATCAAGGCAGATAACATATACTTATCTAACTTGGTACTTTTATTAACACTGAAGCTAAAGCAAAACATCCTGTTACTTAATGCGTACACTGCAGTATAATTTTAAAAAATACTGTAATTATACTTTCAGAATTTGGGTGTCAGTGTTCTCTCTTTTTTTCATATGGGAAAAGAAAATGCTTTTGAAAATCACTGGAAGCTTGGACAAAAATTCCAGAGCTATTCTTAGGATCACTCTGTAGAATCTTCATGATTCAGATGATACAAGGGAAACTTCAATCCAACCTTTTCAAAGATATTCCAGCTCTCGTGATCTCATCAACCAGGAGAATGTTGGTGGCAACCACACTGCAGGACTGTGTAAAGCTATTCTTCATACAACAGTTATCCTATATGCCTACATCGGCTGCTACCATTATCTCAACTGTGTTCAAGTCCACATGCACAAGCTGACTTAATTTTGAATGTTCTGCTTGAACTTTAGTGTTTCCTGAAGGTCAAAACCAGAGTTCTGAGCAAGAACCTTGGGAATAATGAGCAATTTATCAGCAAATGCTTGAACTTCAAGTTGGGCCCTGCCCTTTAGACTGGGCTTATATTTAATCAAGGCTTCTGTTATTGCCACCTCCACTGCTCCAGCACCTAGAACTACAAAGCCATCATCAATAGCATTTTTAACAGCTCTCAAACCATCTCCTATTGTGTCCTTGAGTGAATGTGTGTTTATTTGGTCTTTTTTTTTTTTTTAAAGATTTTATTTATTTATTTGACAGACAGAGATTACACAAGTAGGCAGAGAGGCAGGCAGAGAGGGGAGGGGAGAAGCAGGCTCCCTGCTAAGCAGAGAGCCCGATGCGGGACTCGATCCCAGGACCCTGGGATCATGACCTGAGCTGAAGGCAGCGGCTTAACCCACTGAGCCACCCAGGCACCCTGGTCTTTTGACCAATAATATGATGGACTGATTCAATAAAATTTAATAAAGGTCAATTTCTCTTCTGCCAATGTATACTCATAGATAAGTCCTGCATGTCCAAAACAATCAGGATTTAGGTCATCAAAAGAATTTAGAGCTACTTCACCAGAAGCAAGAGTCAGCCTTTCCATATTTCTCCTTTCAGCTCTACACAAGAGCATCTAAAAGGGGTCAATTCCCTTTTGAATGCTTTATTTGAATCACAGACTTTTTCAGTTCTATTATTTTTAAACTCTATCTTCAACGAATTTTCTTTCATCTTTTACAAAGTTCTCTCCTTCTGAACTCTTGTAAAAAAAAAGCCAAAATTCACTTGTTTTTTCATATTCTAATGACACACTGCACATGAGGATGTGCGCATCTTTTATTTGTTCTTTTCACATCAGGATGCGCACCCCAAGGTCCAAAACAAGACTTCTGATTAAGCTTGTATCAGCTTCAGATTTGTTTCATTTCCATGTTCTCAACCATGAAAAGGTCAATAGGTTCACCTTGTTTTTTAATGACCAAAATAGAGTTCGCTACAGCATCTGTTAAGACATCAGCAAGTTCAGCATGTACTTTAGGAGGCAGACATTTTAAGTGTGGCTTTGTGTTTCTCTGTCCTTCTCTTTGCTTATTTTGACTTGTTCCAAAAACTGAACTGCCTTTTCCTTTGGAACTTCAAATCCTTCTGTTATTATTCTGGGATGAAGATCTTCATAAATGTAGAGATCTGCCTGTTTTAGTAGGTCTCCAGTGATTAAGACATTGGAAGTGGTATCATCACCAGTTACATCATCCTAGGCTGTTGTCACTTTTGCTACTAAGGAGGCCGCTGGGTGTTGAATTTGCATTTCATGGAGCAGCGCATTGCTATCTTCAGTAAGCTTGATGTCTTCAGCACCAGAAACAGGCATCTTCACAGTGCTCCTAGGCCTCAAGTTTGACCTCAGGATGTTCTGTAGTCCCTGGGCTGCACTGATTAACTGCCAGTGCTGCCTGGGTTTGGGCCACCTTGGCCTTGGGGCTCAGGGTCTTCATGGCCGCTACAGCTAACAAGAACAGGAAGAGGAGGAGACCTGGCCTGCAGAGCACCCAAAGCTGGCTCAGCACAGCCACGCATTTCATTTTTAAAGATCACTTTTCTTTTATTTGCTAGGTTAGCAATCAATAAATTATTTTTAATTCATTCAAGAATCATTATTTTAAGGGATTTCAAAATATAGCTTTACAATCCCTTATCAGAAAATCTGAAATTCCGGGGCGCCTGGGTGGCTCAGTGGGTTAAAGCTGCTGCCTTCAGCTCAGGTCATGATCCCAGGGTCATGGGATCGAGCCCCGCATCAGGCTCTCTGCTCTGTGGACAGCCTGCTTCTTCCTCTCTCTCTGCCTCTCTGCCTACTTGTGATCTCTATCAAATAAATAAATAAAATCTTAAAAAAAAAAAAAAGAAAATCTGAAATTCCAAAAACTCTGAAAATTTTAAAAATTATTTTATAATTCATTTGAGGGCAATCTAGCCCAAACTGATATGAAACTATTTATAGTCCTTTATCCTACTCAGTGTGAATATTTGCTGAATATTAATGTGTTTGATTAAGAGAGTCTCCCTAGATCCATAGGTATAGGAAAATAACAGGTGGCATATGCACCATATTACTTTTCAAAGGTTTGAAAGTCTGAAATTGAAATACAACTAGCACTAAGTATTTTTTTTTTAAAGATTTTTTAATTTATTTTTATTAGAGAGAGAGAGCACAGGCAAACAGAGAGGCAAGCAGAGGGAGAAGCAGGCTCCCTGCCGAGCAAGGAGCCCGATGTGGGACTCGATTCCAAGACGCTGGGATCATGACGAGCTGAAGGCAGCCGCTCAACCAACTGAGCCACCCAGGCGTCCCGCACTAAGTATTTTTGATAGTGGAGTGTAATGTGATAATTCCAAAGAACATTAAAAATATTTCCTCCCATTCTGTATGCGGTTTTCACTCTGTTGTTTCCCTTACTGTACATAATAAACTTTTTTTGATGTAGTATACCATTTGTCTCTTATTGATTTCATTACTTATGCTTTGGTGTCATAGTCAAGAAATCATTGCCTGGACAGATACGATGATGCTTTTCCACTAAGATGTCTTCTAGGAGTTTTATAGATTCAGGTCTTATTTTTAAATCTCTAGACTATGTTTTTGATAAGAGGTTAATATCCAGAATATATAATGAATTCCTACAAATTCAGTGGCAAAAACCCCAAATAACCAGATTAAATAGTGCGCCTAAGACTTGAATAAACATTTCGCAAAAAGAAGGCATACCAATGGTCCAACAGGTACAGATGCTCAACATCAGTATCACTGGGGAAATGCAAATCAATATACAATGAGTTATCACCTCATACCTGTTAGGCTGGCTATTATCAAAAGAACAAAAAGTAACAAGAGCTCACAAAGATGTGCAGAAACTGGAACACTTGTACACTTTTGGTAGAAATGTATAATGAGGTGGCCACTATGGAAAACAGTATGAAGGTTCCTCAAAATATTAAAAATAGAAGTACCATGCACTCCAGAAATCTCACTTCTGGGTATATATCCAAAGGAAATGAAATCATCTCAAAGAGATACCTACACGCCCATGTTCACTGCAGCACAATTTACAATAGCCAAGATAAGAAAATAATCCAAATGTCTACTGATTGATGAATGGATAAAGAAAATGTATATACATGCAACAAAGTATTATCCAGACTATTTTTTTTTTTTTTTTTAAGAACGTTAAGTCTTTTTTAAGAAAGGAGATCTTGCCATATGTGATAACAAGGATGAAGCTGGGGGACATTACCTTAGGTAAAATAAGCCAATCATAGAAAGAAAAAAACTATATTATTTAGATATATGAGATATCTAAACTAGTCAAATAGTCATAGAAACAGAGACTACAATGATGGCTGCCAGGGGCTAGGGGAAGGGAGAAATGGGAAATTACTGAGCAACAGGAATTAAGTTTCAGATATATAAGATGGTTAGATTCTAGACATCTATTGTACAGCAATGTGCCTACAGTTAACAATACTGCATGGTGCACTTCAAAATTTGTTAAGAGGGTAGATCTCAAAAGTTCTCAAGATCTCAATATGGTTCTTACCATATTAAAAAAAAAAGTTAAAAGATTTCTAATTCTTCCATTCCTCATTTACTATCAAAAGCAATTCTTATACTCCTCTATATCTACTTGTGCTTTTATATTCTAAACAAACATTTAAATAAATAAAAATATTGCTTTCATATCGACTCATTTTGATAGAGTATTCTTTAACAGATACTTTAAAAAAAATAAAAAGCTTGAAAAATAGTAAATAAAATGTTTAATAGTGATTTGACATATCAGACAATGCAACATCATATTTACAACATATGTACACTGTTCCTTATTATAAAAGAGATTTGAATTGGAAGGCTTTTAATTTAAATGCAAATTTAGATAACTCCTATACTGAGAATAAAATATTAATATATAAAGCAGGTATATGTACTTGCAACATACAATTAGGTATCTTCTATCTTTCTGGATTTTGTTATCTGAAATTAAAGGCTTCAAAACATGCAATCAACCATAAAAAGTGGGAGCACTTACTTAGGAGCAGAAGGACCCCTGGGCCATGTTCCATCTTCATTTTTCTGTTCTATCACTAACACCTGTAAATATGACACAATAGAAGAGTGTTTTTCCTTAACTCCGAAGTTAAAATAGCTTTAGAGATTAGCTGGTTACACCAAGAAACTAAAGCAAATCTGGAATTATTTCAAGGACAGAGTAGACAAGGTGAAGAAGTATTTGCATTTTGATTCCAAAGCTGGGCAATATAAATAGAATACAAATTCCTTGAATTTAGGGAGTATGTTTTCTACTTCTTTTCTACTTGCAGACTGTAACACAGCACCATGCAAAAAACCCCAGATGCCCAATAAATGGTCACAGCTGTTAAAAATACTGATGTATAGGGCGCCTGGGTGGCTCAGTGGGTTGAAGCCTCTGCCTTCGGCTTAGGTCATGATCTCAGGGTCCTGGGATCAAGCCCCACATCGGGCTCTCTGCTCAGCGGGGAGCCTGCTTTCCCCTCTCCCCCTGCCTGCCTCTCTGCCTACTTGTGATCTTTGTCTTTCAAATGAATAAATAAAATCTTAAAAAAAAAAAAAAAGAAAAAAAATACTGATGTATAATCTTAGCTAAGTATTATTACCTAGATACTCATTTTCCACTCTTTTTCATAAAGTTTCAATTTTGTAACCTACTCTACATACTCTTGGTAAAATACTTTTGTGGACTGTTTCAGGCCATTTATAAGCTGGCATTTGGATCCTAATCATATAAAATATAAGCCTGTTTCCAGATACAACAAACTAATCAAAACAAAATTCATGGAACCAGGTTGTTGAAAGAGTATGCTAATTAAAGTATCAAAGTTATCAGGGAGGGAGACAAATCCTAAGAGACTCCTAATTATAGGAAACAAACTGAGGGTTGCTGGAGGGGAGTGAGTAACGAGATGGAGTAACTTTGGGTGATGGACATTGGGGAGGATATGTGTTGTAATGAGCCCTGGGCATTACAAAGGACTGATGGATCACAAGACCTGTAACCCTGAAACAAATAATATACTATATGTTAATTAACTGAATTTAAATAAAAAAGGAAAAACAAAGAAGTATCTCCTACATTCAAAGAACATGTATGAAGTATACAGAATATAAAAAATAAGAACACTGTGTACTTATTACCCTCTTCCCTCCCTGATCATATTCCTCTTTTTTTTTTTTTTTAAAGATTTTATTTATTTATTTGTTAGAGAGAGAGAGAGAGAGAGAGCACAGGCAGACAGAGGCAGAGGGAGAAGCAGGCTCCCCGCCAAGCAAGGAGCCCGATGTGGGACTCGATCGCAGGACGCTGGGATCATGACCTGAGCCGAAGGCAGCTGCTTAACCAACTGAGCCACCCAGGCGTCCCTCATATTCCTCTTCTTACCTATCACATAGAGTTAATGATTCTCCTCAATTTTCTGATATCATTCTGATATAATCATATATTTATATATTTTTATAGATTTATAAAATTGAATTTAGTAAATGATTTTTAACTGCTGAAGTTTTCCATTACTGCAACTTATTAAGACAGCTGCATATGAACTACATATATATAGAGAGAAAACATGCCTTGAAGTACTTTAAACCACTACAAATTTGAACATATAAACTTCATGCTACATATATATATATGCATATATATAAACTTCATAGTCATTCAGAAGACAAATCAGTTATAAAATAAAACACTTTAGTTACAAACAAATTTCAAAGTTATGCATTTAGTATCATTGCTGATGGTTTGCTTTTTAATGGAAGGTCCTAAAACTGAAGAATCATATAAATATATAAAGTTGAACCATAACAATTTAATTCCTAATAGTATGTGCAGTTAAAATGTTATGTTTTTACAATCACAGATATTAATGTTGAAGGCCATCAGATATGTTAATATTCACTCCTTTATTCAAATATCTTATTTTCTGAATAAAGTTTTGCTCATGGTTAAAACTTTCAAGATGAGAATGTTTTAGAAAGGTTTCAAAATTTAATTAAATTTAATTTTGGAAGGGAAGGGAAAGAGATAAAGACAACCATTTTGGGAGGGAAACTCTTCAATAATTTATCTTTGTTTTACTTTCTGATGTTTCATTTTACTTTTGATTTCAATAAAAATTTTAAAAAGCCCAGGACAGGGTACCTGGGTGGCTCAGTTGGTTAAGTGACTGACTCTTGACTGCAGCTCAGGTCATGATCTCAGGGTTCTGAGATTAAGCCCCAGCAGGCTTTGTGCTCAGAAGGGAGTCTGCTGGAGATTCTCTCTCTCTCTCTCTCCCTCTGTCCCTCCCCCTCTAAAATAAATAAATACATCTAAAAAAAAAAGTCTAGGATAATGTTTAGTTCATTTATCATCAGTCAGAAAATAACCTGCAAAATCTGGAAAATTTAAGGCATGTTCTTTGAAACATTCTTATTTCAAAAGATCAAACATTTGTAAGGAAATTTAATCTTTTTTTAAAGATATTATTTGTTTATTTGACAGAAAGAGTGATCACAAGTAGACAGAAAGGCAAGCAGAGAGAGAGGGAGAAGTAGGCTCGCTCGATCCCAGGACCCTGAGATCATGACCTGAGCCAAAGGCAGAGGCTTAACCTACTGAGCTACCTAGGTGCCCCAAGGAAATTTAATCTCCTTATTAAAATAATTTACTGTCACCTGCAACGTGATAAATGCATTCCATTTTTTAAAAAGATTTTATTTATTTGACACAGAGACAGAAAGAAAGAAAGAGAGAGACCACAAATAGGCAGAGAGGCAGGCAGAGGGAGAGGAGGAAGCAGGCTCCCCGCTGAGCAGAGAGCCCGATATGGGGCAAGATCCCAGGTCCCTGAGACCATGACCTGAGCCAAAGGCAGAAGATTAATTGAATGAGCCACCCAGGTGCCCCAATAAATGCATTCCTATCAAGAACATCAAATTACTTAAATTCTCTAAGCCTCAGCTTTCTAATGCACAAGACAGATATAATAAAAACCATTACACCATTACATAGGCTCAGTCACTGAAAAGTTTTATAAAGAAATGGTTCTATGTATTCCAAATTGTACTCCTGGAACTATCTCAAGACCTACAGATGGTAACTAAGGAGTGAAAGAGGGAACTGACTGGCTAAGGAGGGGAGTGTTGACGAACCATGAGAGTTCCAAGTTCCTTACTCCAGCTTCAATCAGGTTAACTCAAATTTTGATTATAACGCATATTACTTTTTATAAGATTTCATTTAAGACTACAGTAGCTAAATTTAAGTCCAAAAATCACTGTTTTTATTTATTTATTATGTTAGTCACCATATAGTACATCATAAGTTTTCGATGTAGTGTTCCATGATTCATTGAAAATCAGTTTTTATAGAGTAATACAATACATGACATATGGTAGGCATTTACTAAAAATCAATTACCTCAGTTGTTCTCAATTTTTTAAAAAAACTTATAATACTGTGTCAATAATAATTTTTTAAAATATTTTATTTGAGAGAGAGAGAAAGAAAAGAGAAGGAGAGCGACATAGAAAGAGACAGGGGAAGGAACAGAGGAAGGACAAACAGACTCCCCACTGAGCAGAGAGTCAGAAGCAGGGCTTGATACCAGGACTCTGAGATCATGATCTGAGCTGAAGTCGGACGCTTAACTGAGTTACCTAGGCACTCTTGTCAATAATTATTTTTAATAAAACCAAACAAAATAAAAATCTCTTGTATCAGAGGACCAGGCTCTGTGTCGAGTACTAAAAATAAAAACAAAAATAAATAGACACAAAGTCCAACTAAAATAAGGAACTCAAAGTCTAGTGGAGAAGCTCAACATATAAATAAAGTACATAATGAATGACACAAAAAATCATATGAAGTGAAAGGATTAATTTTTTTCTACAAAGTAGAAAACTCCTATACCTCAAAGAGATATTGAGAAAAACAGATCAGGAAAGGCTAAAGAGATGATGTGATATTTGAGCTGCAATCTGAAGAATGAACAGTCTGTTCTGATTAGACTATATGATAGAATGGAATGGTTAATTTGAATATTTTGATGTTTAAAAGGAATTTTTGCTGGATTGATGCAGGCATTGGGAAGAAGGATACAACAGGCAGATGGAGTAACACAGATGAAAGCACAGAGTTGGGAATAGCAACAAGCAGTTCAGTTTGGTATTTCATAAATGAAATCATGAGGCAAGGATAATCTAAAGATGATGGAAGACTAGCCAAAAGGTCAAACCTTGACTTGCATGCTGTATTAAGGTGCCTAGACTTTATTCTACAATTGTCAGGGAACCAGGAAAAGGTTTATAATAAGGAAACATCGAGTTTTACATTTTAGAAAGAGTGTTCTAATAGAAATATGGAAGACTGAAGATGGATAAACAGAAGACTAGACACAGAGGGTCCCGTTAAGACACTACTGAAAGGAATGACAATGGAATAGAGAGATTAATTAAAAAAATATTTAGAGGATGGAATCAGTAGGACTTGCTGATTATGTCTAAATGGCTTCATTTCTTAACACATTCACTTCTTTGGATTATATTATAAAGAAATACCAAATTGGGGTTTATACCTTACCAGGGGCTGGCAAACTAGAGTTCACTTAGCTCACTGACTGCTTTTGTAAATGAAGCTTGTTGTTTACATATCGTCTGGGACTACTTTTGTGTTACTACAATGGAAGAATTGTAGTTTTAACAGAGACCATATGGGCTACAGAGCCAAAAATACTATTTGATTCTCTACAGAAAGTTTGCTGACCCATCTTATTATATTAGCTGTTTAACTGATGGAAAATAATTTCTTTTTAAAAAGTACGTTATTCAGGGTGTCTGGGTGGCTCAGTGGGTTAAGCCTCTGCCTTTGGCTCCAGGTCATGATCTCAGGGTCCTGGGATCGAGCCCCGCATTGGGCTCTCTGCTCAGCGGGGAGCCTGCTTCCCTGTTTCTCTCTGCCTGCCTCTCTGCCTACTGATGATCTCTATCTGTCAAATAAATAAATAAAATCTTTAAAAAATAAAAATAAAAAGTAGGTTATTCTCAAGCTCAAGGAGGAAAGCAAGTTATTGCTAGTGATCAGCAGAACAGGGAAGAGATGAGTTAGAAAGAAGACAAAGCCAGGGTGCCTGGGTGGCTTAGTAGTTAAGCATCTGCCTTCAGGCTCAGGTCATGATCACAGGGTCCTGGGATGGAGCCCCACCTCAGGATCCTTGCTCACTGGGGAGCCTGCCTGCCTCTCTCTCTCCCACTCCCCCTGCTTGTGTTCTCTCTCTCGCTGTAACTCTGTCAAGTAAATAAAATCTTAAGGAAAAAAAAAAAGACAAAGCCAGAGACAGTAGAGCCCATTATAGATTGTAAAGACAGTCATAAAGTTTGTGACTTCAAAAAGCTTCATGTGTAGTATGCTTAAAATAAATAGTATTGCTAAACAATACCTGTCCTTGGTATAAACCAGCATCCTGAATGGTGCTATCTGGTTTATTCAGTGGTTCAAATGTATTACTCATGTATTTGTTCCACAATCTGGTCTCCTTTTCATCTGGAATATTGAAGATTTTTCTTATTTCCTTTTCAATTGTATCTAGATTTAAGGAGGAAAGATATATAAATATAATAAATATTTTAAAATATACCATACATAGCTAAATGCTCACCAGCATAAAAGCCCTAAATTTAAAATACTGATATAATAGCAAGAATAGATGAACAAACATGCAGGACATATATAAAGAACAATAAAGATACCCGGTATGCTTTTTAGGAACAAAATGGTAATTATAACTCTGACAGATAACTACTTGGGGAAACTAAGATCTCGCAAGGGAGAAGAGTTCAATCACATAATACACAGTATAATTTATAATATACAGGATGAACTTTAACTTTTTACACACTATAAATTCAATATATTTTCCGATGATATGTTGCATTTAGAAAAAGTATGAGTCAGACATGCTATAGATAGAAACAATTTTTAACTGTAATACAACCAATTTTAGGATAATTTATATTAAATTGAATATTATTTACAGTTTGAATAGTTAACTAAAATTAAACAGAATATATGGACACAAAGGAAAGTGTTTCTTTGAAGGGATGTCTATATTGGTAAAAATAGAGTAGAGATGCAATTAAATTTCAGTGCCACACAGTTAAATGAATCTTTAAATAAAATCTTTAAACATGAGAAAGAGATATTAGAAAATACTATTAAATCTATGGAATTCTGGTCAATAACTTGCCTACTTTAGACTCAAGAAAATAGTAAAAAACCTAATAACATACAAAGAAATATAAAATACTTCTACCTTTTAGAATACCTGGTTAGTTTGGAAAGAAACATTAAAATACCCAACCTAGTAATATATGTTCTCTGAAGAATCTTACATCATTAAACCCTGTATCATTAAATTTAGTTTGATAATACTGTTTATGTTCTACTTAGTAGCTGAAGTTCTTTAATAGTCATAGTCAATGAGATTTTGATTAAGGCATTAAATAAACAGGAAGTCTTACAGTGTATCTGAAAACTTAAGAGCAAATTAGCCAGAATATTTAAATAATTACATGAAATATACTAATTGCTTTCTATTTTGGTGGATTTTTTTTTTTTGCTCTTCTTATTGAAGTGTAAATGTATGTAGAAAAATGCATAGGTCACTAGTATATAATGATAAATTTCCAACAAACACACCCATATAACCAGCACACAGATCAAGCACAGAACATATGTAGGAAGGAGGCTAGAGTTCTTTGAAGAAGCTGAGGAAGGGAGGTCATTTTCTAATAAAAATGAGTACTTTTTCCTGATTGCATAAATAATTCCTGCTCACTGCAAAAATTCAGGAAATACAATTAAAATGTCTATAGAGAGAGCGCCACTGTTAACATTTTGGTATTTCTTTCAGAAAAAATATCTTGTCTATTAATACACACAAATATTTACATACATAATACAATACATGCAGACACATACAGGAATTTCCTCTTCATTTAGTTTTAAAAGCTACTCACATACTGGGGAAATATATTACAAGAAGGGAGTGCAAAAGGCTCTGAGGTGGGAATGTAACTGGCATGTTTTAGAACAGCATGGTGCACCAATGTGGCTGAAGTGAAATGACCAAGGTGGAAACGAGGCTTTCGTCTAGAATCTTCTAAGTTATTTAAGTATTCTATTTTATTTGAGTAAGAGGAGAAGCAACTGAGTTTTGAACAGAGAAGTGGCATGATCTAACCAACACTGTAAAAGTTCACTTTTGCTGCTAGTGGAAAAACTGCAGGAGTCTAGACCATGCAGCGATCAAAACTAAGGGAGAAGCAATGTTAAGTGGTCAGACTGAGAACAAATTTTGAAGAACGACTAAGAAGATATGCGGCTACATAACATGCAGGGTGAGAAACAAAAGAGAATCTGAATGATACCAAGGTTTTTAGCCTGAGTAATTGAAAGAATAAAAGTGTTGAATACTCAGATGGGGAAGGACAGACTTCAGTTGCATACATGTTACACTTTGATTCCTATCAGACAGAAGTGAAGCTATGGATTGACTGAACTGGAATTAAGGGAGAGTTCTAGGCAGGATATACAAATACAAAAGATACCAGTAGGCAGAAAGTAAAAAGCTAGGGCATGGAAGGAAATCACCAAACAAAAGAGGACATTAAAGGACTAAGCATGGCAACATCCTGATGTTTTGAGATCAGGAATATGAAAAGGATGTTTTTAGATTTTGTGAGAAGATGCAGGCAGTGAAAACTTGTGCTGTGGAAGCCACACAAAAATAAGTTATTTCTAGATGGAAAAGTGAGTAAGCATAATTTTTGCTGGCAGGTTAAGAAAATGAAAGACTAGGGGCGCCTGGGTGGCTCAGTGGGTTAAAGCCGAAGTGGCTCAGTGGGTTAAAGCCTCTGCCTTCGGCTCAGGTCATGATCCCAGGGTCCTGGGATTGAGCCCCACATCGGGCTCTCTGCTCCGCGGGGAGCCTGCTTCCTCCTCTCTCTCTCTGCCTGCCTCTCTGCCTACTTGTGATCTGTCAAATAAATAAATAAAATCTTTTTAAAAAAAATGGAAGACTAAAATTACCATTAGATTTTTTTTAAAGATTTTTTTTTTTTAATTTATTTATTTGTCAGAGAGAGAGAGAGAGAGAGAGGGAGTGAGCACAGGTAGACGGAGTGGCAGGCAGAGGCAGAGGGAGAAGAAGGCTCCCTGCCGAGCAAGGAGCCCGATGTGGGACTCGATCCCAGGACGCTGGGATCATGACCTGAGCCGAAGGCAGCTGCTTAACCAACCCAGGCGTCCCTAAAATTACCATTAGATTTATCAATGTGGAAATAACTAGAGACCATCACAGATGCAGTGCCAAGGGAGTGGTAGGTTTGAATGTCTGATGTAGCAGGGTCAAGTGAGAATGGAAGCAGAGTAAATGGTAACCAGAAAGCAGGATGCTCAAACTGAGATCTGCCAGGGGCAGTTCAATAGATAATTTCAGGCTAGGGTATAGCTGGGAAACTGAAACCTGAAGTTGGATATAGATTAAGATCACTTGGGTTGAAAATGTCCAAGTATTGAAGTGTGTGTAGATTTTTCCATATATGAATCTGACTGTATTAGGCAGTTAATGAAAAGCTTATAGAGGTAGAAAAATATTAATTCATATAATAAAATAAAATTATGACAAAAATTTCTAGTAAGAATATTTAATAATAGGGGCTCCTGGGTGGCTCAGTGGGTTAAAGCCTCTGCCTTCGGCTCAGGTCATGATCCTAGAGTCCTGGGATCGAGCCCTGCATCAGGCTCTCTGCTCAGCGGGGAGCTTGCTTCCTCATCTCTCTCTGCCTGCCTCTCTGCTTACTTGTGATCTCTGTCTGTCAAATAAATAAATAAAATCTTAAAAAAAAAGAATATTTAATAATGCTAAACAATTTTATTAATAAATTTTATATAAACACAAAGCATTTTCCAGTAATTTTATAACAAATTATTTTTTCAGAATATTCTTAAAGAAAAAATTTTTAAAAACCCAAATTTTATATTTCTTATTGGAACATGTTCTGTACTCAAATATGTCAATTTAATTCACTTCTCTGCACGTCCTACCTTAAGGGAAAAAAAAAACAACAAAAAAAAGGCAAGTTATTTTGGCTCTGAATAAGGTAAATTATTTAGATCCTGCCTATGGCAACTATATCGTAAGTCAGTGTAGGTAGTATTAGCTGAAAATGAGACATTTTATTAGTTTGGCAAAAACAGAAAATAGGTGCTTCTATTTCTTAATTCTATTTTTATAACATATCTATGTTTTGTGTACATTAAGTATTTGGATCATTTTTAATCAAGATGACCACAAGGAAAAAATATACATCCAATACTTACTTTCTTATTATCCCATTTTTTTATTATTTCAACACTTACTTCCTTTAGAAAAACAAAATCAGCCCAATTAACTTTTGCACAGGTTGTATAAGGCAGCAACCAAGAGATGAGACTGTGTGGAGTTTAAATACGGACTCTCACGTAGAACCAGGGTGAAGATAAGTAAATTATTTAAACTTCCCAAGCCTCAACTTCATCCCCTAACCAATGAGGATACAGTATTGAGGTTTAAATAAGAAACTTCCTAAGAAGTGCTAAAAACATAGCAAGTATTCCACAATGGCTAAATACTATGATAACTGAAATCATGAAGTCTCTAAAATACCCAGTTTAATTTTAATTTTTGCAAAACCTTTTGCTTAGAAATCAAACTCGCTCTAATATGGTCAGACTTCTAAAAACTAAGACCTATAGTAAGAAATTGTGACCCAAAATACACGTATGTGTTGCTATTTTCTATTTTGATAATTTTCATTCCATTCTTTTTTACTCCCAAAATATGTAATGGCCACCCAAAGTCTTAACAAACATTGCTATAATTCAGTAAGAAATTTTAGCTGTATAAAAATTCAGTTAATTCACAATTTTAAGGCATATATTCAATGTATGTAGCTTTTAAAAATATTAGTAAATTTAACTATGCTAATTAAAATCTATGAGAATTATAAACTTTTTGAAGCAGAGATTCTTTATAAATTACCTATCTCCTTGACAAATCCTTACTTAGTACTTAATATGAGAAATGCCATAGGGCTTGTACTGAATTCAGAAATTAAACCAGCTAATCTTCATATAATGAGTTAAAAACATTATTTAGTGAACTAATGTTCTAAAATAAGATTTCTGATTGTCTCATATTTATACATAATTTTTCTATAGAAATTAGCTAAGGAGAAAAGGAAATAACTTCTTTTTTTTTTTTTTTAAAGATTTTATTTATTTATTTCACAGAGAGAGAGATCACAAGTAGGCAGAGAGAGAGAGGAGGAAGCAGGCTCCCCACTGATCAGAGAGCCCAATATGGGGCTCGATCCCAGGACTCTGAGATCATGACCTGAGCTGAAGGCAGAAGCTTAACCCACTGAGCCACCCAGGTGCCCCAAGGAAATAACTTCTAAAATAACTAGAAAACATTATCTGTATGAAGTACTTTAAGAGGTAACTTCTTGGGGCGCCTGGGTGGCTCAGTGGGTTAAGCCTCTGCCTTCGCTCAGGTCATGGTCTTGGGGTCCTGGGATTGAGCCCCGCATTGGGCTCTCTGCTCAGCAGGGAGCCTGCTCCCCGCAACCTCTCTGCCTGCTTATGATCTCTGTCAAATAAATAAATAAAAATCTTAAAAAAAAACAAAACGAGGTAATTTCTCATTTATATTCTAAATAGCTGAATGTTTCAGACATTAGTTTTTTAATTTAATTTTAACAGATTACCCTTGTTGGACAGATGATTCTTATTATGCATACTTTAATATCATGATTAGTGCAGTTTTATACATATTGAAAACTTTCAGTTTTTAGTATCAAGAAATGTTTTATTTTCCTGAATATGTTCCACAAACCTAGAAACTCAAAAATTAAGTAATTATATATATTAGTATAATAAAATGACATTTATACATGGAATTCTTACTATTTTAAGCTTTCATTTTAGAAAGATGAGTATACTAAACTGCACTGCAAAGTTATAAATGTTCTAGGTAAATAAAGAGGGGGAAAACAGAAACTCATACATAATATTCCATTTGGCAAAAACATGAGGATTAACCAAGCACTGTGTATTGAAGAATGATAACGTTATTTCATGAAAAATACAGGTTTATAAGTATCTTCTGCTGTGAAAGGGTAAGTGGTGAAAGTCAACTATATTTGTGAAAGTCAAAAGTAAATATTCTTATTTACTTTGTACCAAAATATACTTAACAATTAGTTTAAACAAAGAAAGCTATACATAAATTTGCTAATCTTTTTCTTGCTGAGAAGTTCTGCATTAACTGCTATGTCTCTACTGTCTGTTTACATTTTCCAACAACATCAATGTTATTACCACTAATTTTATTTTGCAATACCTTTATTTGAAAATAAGTAACTTTCATAATTTGAGCTGTGATTTATCAAAAAATACTGTAATTGTTATTAAATCCATGATCATTTATTTAAAAAACACCTCATTCAGGGGCGCCTGGGTGGCTCAGTGGGTTAAAGCCTCTGCCTTCAGCTCAGGTCATGATCCCAGGGTCCTGGGATCGAGCCCCGCATTGAGCTCTCTGCTCACAGAGAGGCTGCTTCCTCCTCTCTCTCTCTCTGCCTGCCTCTCTGCCTACTTGTGATCTCCATCTGTCAAATAAATATGTAAAATCTTTAAAAAAAATCTCATTCAACATATTCTTGATCTTAAAATTAAAATGTGGCTTTTAAATACAACAAATAGAACAAAAAGCCCACACTTAATATGCACTTATATGTGTAGATACATAAATATATAGGTATATGTAGATATATAAATCAGTGGGAGGTAGGTACAGTTGTGTTTGTACTTACTCATTGTTAAAAAAGAAAAAAATCAATTTGTCATAAAAATGCTAAGCCTACTGCCTTATATAAGTAGCTACTAATTTGCATTTTGAGTCCAGAAAAAAAAATAGGAAAAAAGAAAATAAAAAGTCTGTCATTTTCCATGCTAAGAAGGGAAAACATTATTATTATTATTATTATTATTATTATTATTATCTATATTATATTACCTGAAAAATTTTTATTTAATTAAGTTTTTATTTTTACTTACAGTTCTACTTCATACTCAGGTTATAAACATATGTATTTTTTCAAATTCTCAATTAAAACAGTAATTATTTGATTTTTTTTTAAATGGCACAACTAATAAACTCACCTAATAATGTAGAGTAGATCTAGACATAATAAATAACTCAACTCTAGGCTAAGATATGTTGCATCAAGGTTGGAAATCTGTAATGTTTTAAGTATAAACCATTAAAAAGGTTATCAACCTATTAGAATATAAGAAATAGAGTAACAACTACATTTCTGATAGCAGTGGTTCAACAAAGAGACAGGATCTTGTATTACCTATTGTGTCAGCTTTGCTAAATCTCCGAGTTACAACATTGTTCATGTTTCCATTTTCACAGAGCTTCAATTCTGTGAGATATACTTCTACTTTGCAGTGCTTTACAAACATACCCTGTTCAACCACCTAAAAACCAAAACAAATCAGTGTTAGCTATAGCTCAATATTTTTCACTGTCTCTAATAGCAATATATTTCTCTAAAGAGTTTTAGAAACTGCAGATCTCCAAAAAAGTAACTATTAAAAACCAACAATATGAAATAAGAGATACTAGATACTTGAAAAAGCCAGAAACATATTTGGAATATTTAAGAGAACATGAATAATCATATTAAACATTAATAGATAGTTTGGAAAGGCATTCAACCCATCTATGAAGATATTTTGGTATACTATAAATAATGAATACATTCGGTATTTATAATGAGAAAAGTTTACTCCCAAAGTAAATATAGCTCTGATTAATGATCCAGACCTACTGCTAGCTTTTATTACTTGATCTCAAGCAGAAAACCTTTAAAAATAATAAATTTTATAAAATTACAGTTAGCATCAGCTAACTCTGTATGTTAAATCACTCTATATGTTAAAATAATCTTTTAAAAGAACTCCAAATTACTGCGGCCACGATATTCAGCAATGGCCTGTAAGTGGTATGTTAGTTTTCCAACGTAAGATGACTTTCTATGACCTTTAAATATGCTCTTAGTAATTCTACGCAATGAATGGGGAAAAAAAAAGCTGCTAAACATGCAAGCAACAGAGCAGGAAAAGAGAAAAAATATATATATTAGGGTCACCTTTTAAGTAAGTATATTTCCTTTTGATCTTCTAAAGGTTAACTGTAGAATTTCAGTCATGAATACTGTTTCTGAAAATAGTAATCAGCCTGATACGTGATACATTAGACAAATATGGCTAAAGGGAGGCTCCAAGGAACTGCTGTAACGCATAAGCTTAGCATCAGTTCAGCAAAGGCCTTACAAATGTCTTTCATTTGCAGGGAAATTGTTTTAGCTCAAAAACTTCAAATGCAGTTTAGCCAATATTTAATGTCCAATTCAACACTAATTTTTATAATACTTTGTTATTTAAAATCTCTTAATTAAACTTGTTATATTCACATTTCTAAAACAGGCAATAGCCTGCACCTCTCTAGATCTTCATTACTTTTACAAACTAATATATAAATTGTCTATTAGTGAAATTTGTTTTAAGTCTCTTATGCTTATTTATTTTTGAGGTTAAGAATGTAGTAAAAGATACCATATCATTTAATTTTACAGGTTTATGTAAAATTACATAATATGTAGCTATATTTAAGTAGAAAAACCAGAAATCAAATATTCCTATCAATCAGAAATTTTTGCTCTGGGACTCAATATCTAAGCAAGAATCCTAAAATGTATTAATACTAATTATTGGTAGGTTGCTAAAACTGAGGTGCCCACAGGCCTCACTTTTAGGAGGAAAAATAGAATGATCAACAGAGCAGGTAATGGCATAACAAAACAGGATAAAATAACAAAAAAGAAAATCCCTCATTATTATTTACATTGAGATATATTTTTCTACATAAGCATAGCTTTTAAAAAATGAGGATTAATTTTCATAACACCAACAGATATTTTCCTGGAAAGTATCTAGTAATTTAACTGTTTGTCGTAAACAATGAAAACAAAACACCAAGATTATTTCAAAATCCACTTTATTGGGTTTCAGGATTTTTCTCACCATTTTTCTTCTTCTCTCCAACAATATCTTATATTGTTAAAACCCTCATCATCAGTACTCAAAATACTATTATGTTCATAAGACATTTTACTACTTCCAAAAGCAGTGTATTAAAAAGCTGTTTTTTAAAGAAAATATGAGTTTGTCCTCCCTATTTTTATCTGAAAGAACCATACTATATGAATAATTAAAGCTGGAATACAGTAGCTCCATAGTAGGGAAAAATAACTAGCATATTTATGTATTAGTGTTATTATGGTTATATGTAGATTATTTATTTATATAACATCTTTATATTTGTTTATATAAAGTCTACTACCTTATTAAAAATGCACTAAAAATAATAATTTAAAATAATGGCTATGAAGACTATGTAATAGGAAAAACGAGCTTATAAAATTATAACAAGGGGGATGCCTGGATGGCTCAGTTGGTTAAGCAGCTGCCTTCAGCTCAGGTCATGATCCCAGCGTCCTGGGATCAAGTCCCACATCGGGCTCCTTGCTCAGCAAGGAGCCTTGCTTCTCCCTCTGCCTCTGCCTGCCTCTCTGTCTGCCTGTGCTCGCTCTCTCTCTCTCTCTCTAACAAATAAATAAATAAAATCTTTAAAAAAAATTTTTTAACAAGGTACAAAGTTATACTTACCTAATTATTATGACCATTAAAATATACATTTGAAATAAGGCTGGAACACGAATATTCAGAAATAATAGTTATGTTTCAGAATTAGAGGTGACTGCCAAACTATTTTTTTCTAAGTGAACTATGTTATATTATTATAAACAAAGAGCAAAGATAAGATGAAATCTGGCTTCTTGTCCAAAATTTAAAGCTTATAGCTAAATAAAAATAGTCCCATGAACTAACAGCCACAATGAAGGTAAAATCTCTTTACTAAATTAATGAGGGAAATACAAGTTTATACTGAGTTAAAATAAATATAATTTGTTCATTTTGCTGTGAATATTAGAGAGCATTTTGTAAAAAGTCATGAAATATATTGATAAATCTCATGTACTCTTTTTAAAGATTTTATTTATTTATTTGACAGAGATCACAAGTAGGCAGGCACGCAGAGAGAGAGAGAGGAGAAAGTAGGCTCCCCACTGAACAGAGAGCCCGACGCGGGGCTCGATCCCAGGACCCCGGAATCATGACCTGAGCCGAAGGCAGAGGCCCCAACCCACTGAGCCACCCAGGCACCCCTCATGTACTCTTTTTAAATTGTCACATGAGGGGCACCCGGGTGGCTCACTCATTAAGCATCTGCCTTTGGCTCAGGTAGTGATCCCAGGGCCCTGGGATTGAGCCCAGCATCGGGCTCCCTGCTCGGCCGGAAGCCTGCTTCTCCCTCTTCTCCCGCTTGTTTTCCCTCTCTAGCTGTGTCTCTGTCAAATAAGTAAATAAAATCTTTAAACATAAAATAAAAGAAAATAAATTGGCATATGAAAGTTTCATAGAAACTTTACTTAATTCCAAGTGCTTACCTCTCCCCCTTTGGAAACAAAGTTATTTCTAAAGAAATCTGGTACTCTAAAACAGTTTGATGACATGGCCAAATGGGACACATTTACTATTTTTGAGGAGTTAGCTACATTCATTTTTGTAGCACTTACTGAGTACTATGCTTACTAGTGGTAAAAAATAGACAAGTAGAGAAGTATAAATAAATTCTACATGTAGTATTTCATCCACATATATTTCAGGATATATTTCTTCAAAAACAAGGACTCAGAAACCACAATAACACATCACACCTAACAAAATTAAAACTAATCCCTTAATATCAAATATCCAGCAATATTCAAATTGTCCCCATCTCATTTTTCTTGAATCTGAATCCAAATAAAGCCCATGCAGCGCAACTGACTGATAAATCTCCAAAATATAATTTAACTGAAAAGTTCACCATCGATCTTTTTATTCTTGCAATTTTTAGTAAGACTATTTCATAGATGGTGAGATATATTATAAATAAGATACAAATAATATTATTGTGATGTTGGTAGGCATTAACTAACTAGGGCCAAGATCAGGGATGGGCCAACTATGACTGACAGCCTACATGTGACTTGCCATCTATTTTTGTAAATAACATTTACTAGAACAGAGTCAAGCCCATTCATTTATATATCATTTATGGCTGCACCCGAAACAGCAGAGATGAACAGTTTCCACAGAGACTATCCTGGCTCATAAATATTTATTATCTGGCCCTTTACAGAAAAAATTTGATGACCCCCCATCCCCCAGCCCCGGGCATTGTTTTATTTTTGATCAGTCTTGCCAAGACTCTCGTTTATTTTACTCATGTAACTTCACTGTTTTTTTAATCAACTTTGTTCATTTAATAAAGATTTTTTTCTATTTTATTAATGTCTATTTTTATTATTTCTTGATTAGCTTAATTTCCTTTTCTTCTCTGAACTTGAGGCAATAGATTTTGACTTTCTTTTCTAATATATGCATTTAAGCTATCACACTCCTTTTAACAGTGGCTTTAGTCATTCTTTTACATTGTACTGTTATTTTCAGTTTAAAATGTTTAATTTTACTTTGTTTTTCTTCTTTGACCTAAGGATTACTTTAGAAGTATATTATTCCACTTTTAGATAGCTAGGAGACAATCTAGTTATATTTTTGTTAATGATTTCTAAATTCCACTGGGGACAGAAAATACACCGAATAATTCCTATCATTAGAAATATAGTGGAATTTGCTTGAGGGCCCAGCAAATGGTCAATTTTGGTAAAAATCCCACTTAAGAAGAATTTGTATTTTGCATTTACTAAGTGCAATGCATGTCAGTTAGGTCATGCTGCTTAATCATGTGGTTCAAATCTGCTTCCAAGCTCAATCATGTGGCAGTCCTCAGATTCCCTCCAGCTGCTGGCAGAGAATTCAGCTCCTCATTATGTGAGTGCCTCTATAGGCTGCCTGCATGGCAATATGGGTTCACTCAAAGCAACTGATCGGAAGAGAGAGAAAGAGAGACTGTGTGCGCAAGATAGTGCAAAAGAGCACTCCCCACCAACATTTTTAGAGACTAATCCCAGAAGTAACATGTTATCACTCCAGCCATATTTTCCTGGTCACACAGACTAACTCTGGTACAATGTAGGAGATTACACGAGAGTTTGAATACCAGGAGGTAGTGATCACTGGGGAATATTTTGAGGATGGCTACTACAGTTTACTCTCTGGCTCCCAACAAGTCACAGTCCCTCCCCACAACATGTAAAATACATTCACTTCCTGCAAAGCCCCCACTAGTATCATCCCATTATAATATCAACTCCAAGTTCAGAAACTTGTCATTTATATCTGATCCAGGCACAGATAAGGATCCTTGGGTATAGTTTCTTAAGCATCTTGAGTACAGTTCCTCTTTATCTATAATTTTGTTAACTACAAGTTAAGATAAGCCCCAAATATACCCAAAATAAAATGGTGGGACATGCAGAAGATAATTTTTTTAGATATTCCTGTTCAAAGGGGTATGGGGGAAAAAGGAACAAAGGAGGCAATGGTCCACAGACATTCTGAAATCTACCTGGGCAAATACTTAAAGTTCCTTGATTAGGGCTTATTCTGCCCTTACCTAGCTACAAGTCTTCACAACACTTGATTCTGGTCTGGGTCATACAATTTTCATGAAAGTTAGCACATGTTTGCAGTCAGTAAATTCTTAGTCTGACTCCTGCTTTCTGTAGAAGTCTAGGAGACACTTTGATTTTATACTGTCTCTGTAGTCCAAGACAGTAGTGGTTCTTAAAAACATAAGTCTCCAGTGGATCTCACTAGAGTCTTTCTCCATTAGACAAAAAGTCACATCCTCAAATGTCCTCTAGATATGTCCCATCTTGGGTTTATGCTGAGAAGACTGAAGGGCAATGCTCTTATGTTTCTTAGAAGCCCTTTTGTTCTTAGAAGCCACATACTGAAAGGAAATGGAAAGTATACCTGAAATCCTTTAAAGTTAAGGCCTTTTGTCTGAACAGTATTGTCAGGCACTACCTTTGATTTTTCTGAGGCCTTAAACAATTTTACAGTTGTATCCCTGTGGCTTTAACTTTTGGTTAAAGTTCAGAGTGCCTTGAGTTTCATCTTTGCTTGGCAACATATCATAGTTTCAGCATTGTCTGTCATCTGGAGAGGCCAGAAATCCTCAAAACACTAGTAGGTCTTGGCTCCTTTTTTGCAGCCCTTTCTTTAGCTTCTCTCTCTCCCTTCTCTCATCTGATTATGTGCAGTACAAGAAAACCAGGCAGTTCTGGCAGATGATTCAGTTCATCAGGTACATTTTTTTATCTTTCAATTTACTGCAGTTGACATGTTGCTAAACCTTCTGCTACCTTATAACAAAGATCACTTTCCTGTGGGTTCAGATAAGATTTTCTTCACTTTCCTGTAAGTCCTCCTCAAAGTCTAAAATCCTACTAACAATTTATTCAAGGCACCTTAGGCTTTCATTAATACTCTTACAGGTTCTTACAACTTCTACTCCCTGCCTGGTTCCAAAGCCACCACCACAGTTCAAATTTTGTTACGGCAGCATACTACTTCCAGGTACCAATATTAGTAATCAGTTTTCTACTGCTGCATAATAAATCACTGCAAAACCTAGAAACTTAACAGAGTAAACATTATTTCACGTAGTTTCTGAGAGTCAAGAATCTGGAGCAGCTTAGCTGGGTTATTCCGGCTTGGGGTTTTTTGAAAGACTGATGTCAAGTTGTGGGCTGGGGCTTCAATTATCCGAAAGCTGCATGAAACTAAAGGATTCACTTCCAACCTCACTCACATGGTTGTTAGCAGGCTTCCATTTCTCACTACTGGTCAAAAGTCTCAGTTCCTTACCATGTCAGCCCTGCCACAGGCTGCCTCAATATGCAGCTGAATTTCCCAGATTGAGAATTGAAAGAGCAAGAGGGCATGTGCACCCAAGTGCGAGCCAAGGTGTCTTTCACAGTCTGATTTTTTCTATTTTAATGAGGTACAACTGATATATAACATATTAGTTTCAGGTGTAAAACAATGATTCAATATTTATCTATGTTGTAAAATGATCACCACAATAAGTTAACGTCCATCATCCTATTACAAAATTTTTTTCTTGCGCTAACTTTCGAAAATGCAGTATTATTAGCTATAGTTGCCATGCTATCTATTTACATCCCCATGACTTACCTATTTTATAACGGGAAGTTTATACCTTTTGACTCCCTCGACCTTAAAAGCTAATCTTGAAAGTGACATACATGCTATAATTTCTGCTATATATTCCTGGCCACAGGGCACTACCCAAGAATGAGGATATAAGGAGGAGCTCACTGGAGGTTACCTAGGAGGCTACTATCTTAGCTTATATGCAAATATCACATATTTTAAATTTATGCATATACTCTTCCCAATTAAAAATAACTACCATTTTAAATAGCCTGACTTAACATTTATTCGCAATATTTACTGTTGTCAATCTACATTTTCTCTTGTGTCTCCAAGCTGCAATAAGGAATAATCTCCTTCCGTTCTAAAGATTGTTTTGTTTTTCCTTTAGTGCAGGTCTGCTAGTAACAAACTCTGTCAATTTGTTTATCTGAAAATAGCTTTTTCACTACCTGAAGGATCCTCTCCTTGGTTACAGCATTTTGAGTGGGCAGTTATTTTTCTTTCATCATGTTGAAGATGGGTGGTTATTTTTCAGCTTTCATTTCTCTTGAGAAATCATTTGTTTATTATTACTTTGAAGGTAACAAACTTTTTTTTTTGTGGCTACTATTAGGAATGGGTTTTTTTTTGGCCTTTGCTTGGTTTTGTTTGTATTTTTTTGTTGTTGTTAGCATGGGTTTCACAGCATTTCTTGATTCTATCTAGCATGTCACCTTTCATCAGTCTTGGAAAATTCTCAGCTATTAACTCCAGTGTTACTTCTACACTATTCTGACTTCCCTCTCCTTCTAAGAGCCCACTTATATGTATATTAAAATTAGGCATTGTGCTCCAAGTGTCTTTGCTTATTTCTCTACATTCCATCCTACAGTCTCTTTAAGTTTTAGTCTGTATCCTTTCTACTGATGTCATTTAGTTTATAAATTTTCTCTTTGGTTCTATTTAGTGTCTTAATCAAACACTGGGTATTTACTTCTTAATTTTTTCTAATTATTTTTAGAATTACAGAGTTATATTTGGATCTTAATAGTTTTGGAATTATATTTGTTCTTAACAGTTTTGTTCTTCAACTGTCTTATTTTTTTAAAACATAATAAAGCACAGTATTTTAAAGTTTCTGATAACTCCACTATCTGGATTCCTTATGGGTCTGTTTCTACTGTCTATTGTTTCTCTTAGATTTTGGTTCCACTGTATTTTTGTTCATGTATGATTATTTTTGCCTTTTTTGTTGTTGTTTTAACTGAGTGTCTGACATTATAAGTGAAACAGTTTAGAGATGATTCAAGGCCCAGAGAGATGGTTAACTACTTTGTTTCTGCATCACATCTACTAATCTTAAGTTCCTCAATTCAGAGATTAGTTAAAATTCAAGTTGGGCTTCAGACCCTAAAAGAACAGTAATTCTTAAGTAAATTTCATTGTCATAAGAGTCAAATGGAGGCAAAGTAGAGGTGGAAATTCCCAGACTTACTAATTTAATTTTGGAGGAAGACAGATCTTAAAAACAACTCCAGATAATTTTATGCACACTAAAGCTTAAACATTATCTTACAGGTTGAATAATTCCAAACTATATTATTACAAATATATGGATGGCCTCTTAACAGAGAAACTTTTTTTCTCTCTGTGTGAAGTTTTCATGATTTTTATTTATTTATCTACTTATTTCAATTTGCTATAAGACAGATTTTAAGAAATTCCAACACGGCCAAAAAAAAAAAAAATTCCAACATGACCTCTTTCAAAAAGTAATGCCAATGAAGTTGTTGGTTGGTCTGTTTACCATAGCAAATACTAAAACAGTATAATATGCTACCTTTATTAAGAAAAAAAAAAAAGTACACCACTAAGGTTAAAGTAATACAGGTTAGCATATCTGAAGATATTCCAGACTTAGATTTTCTTTTATCCTGGGAATAAAGTTCTTCTTCTGAACAGTTTTAGAGCTAAACACTCAATCCTTCAATTGAGCAAAACATTCAATTCTCTAGCAACTACAGATAAAACAATAGGTTATTTTATATGTATAAGGCTAGCATTTCTAAAAGACAGAAATCCTAATTGTGAAATGGCTATAAGAGAAGGCTGAGTGAAGTTAAGGGTCAAAACGAAAATGAACTAGGGCAACTTCGTGGCTCAGTTGGTTAAGCATCTGCCTTCAGCTCAGGTCACGATCCCAGGGTTCTGGGATCGAGTCCCACATTAGGCTCCCTACTCAGCAGGGAGTCTGCTTCTCCCTCTCCCTCTGCCCTTCCCCCTGCTCATGTTCTTCTCAAATAAATAAATAAAATAAAAAACTAAACTAAATCAAAGGTACACTCACATTCTATTTAGAAAACAGAACTGAATTCTATCCCTAAACCATCAATACATACATACAAATCATTAATATAACTAGTCGGTAGCATTAGTTCCAAATATGTCCATGTATGATTTGGTCTACTAGAGGTTTGTACCCTTGTGTTACATAATTTGATTTTTTAATTGTTTCTGTGTGGACAAATCAATACAGATAAATAATTATCTGCTCAGAGATCCTGGTATCCAAACCCTCCCTTCTTTCCCCTTCCCTACCTGATACAATTAACAAATACTTATGTAAGATTGACAGATCTACCTTAAACACTTAGTGTTCTGCTATGACAACAACATCATCACTTTCATAAATGATTTTTAGTTCCAAAAAGTAAAGATAATGGATCATTTTTAATGTTTCTAGACTATAATTGTAAAACTTGCAGTACAGTGGATAAGAAAAGAGGCTGCCTGAGTTTCTAAATTGATGTGACTTTCTCTACCTCTGTCCTCATTTCCTAATCTACATGAAGATAATAATATCTACCCTATGGATTCCTGTGAGGACTAAATTATTAATAATGTACAATCTGCTTCTAACAGTGGCTAGCAAATAGTAAATCCTCTATAGGTACTAGCTATTGTTAGTATACAATGTGAAAGGAACATTTTGATGGTCTTTTTCTCTTAGATATTTGATGAGAATTCATGTCATTAAATTATAACAATAAAATGGGAACTGTTCAATAAGAATATTTTTATTCACTTATTCTAAATATGTACCTTTCGTGCTATTGGTTCCTGACCTTCCATCAAAGTGTACCAGCTGACAAGTTTATTCCAGCCCTCAGTTGGCAATAGTATGTAATCTAATTCATCAATAAGATGTTCCTTAAGTGACTGGGCATCACCATCTGCAAAAGAAAAAAGTAAACCCAATAAATAAAAAGAAACAATAGTGCATGAAATACTTTAGTGTAAATATCATAAATTATTTAAACTCATGAAGACTAATTTAAGTATTTAAATGAGGTCTGAAGAAAGCTCTGAAGTTCACATATAAATCTACATATTCCAAAATAAACTGTTGCTTTAAAAAGATTCAATGTGTACCAGTAGTCAATGAACATTAATTAAAGACATAATTTTTTATTAAGCTCTTAAAATACCAAGGGATCTGAAAGAAGAGTGTTTCCCAAATATTTAAAGTAGGAGATCTTTCACATGGTAACAGTGGTCATTCTAGTATTAGCTGATGAAAGAAATTCAGGTGCAAACTGATAACTTTTTACAATGACTCCAAAGTACATGGGCTGGGAACCATGATAGAAATCACAAAAGGGCATCTTGTGAAACAAATTATCTAGAAGGCCCATGATCTAGATTTCTCCCCAAATCTAAAGTGGAGGAAGTTGTTCAGATGTGGTTCTAATTCTATGATCATTTTCAAAATTCTGGCTAAACTAAAAATTTAGTGCAGGGCAGGTCAGAGATCTAGAAGCAATACCATGAGTTATACCTAAATGACAGTCCTAATCTGAGATTCCGTTATTATCTTTACCTGAATTTCCAAACAGATACAGTTAATTGAGTTATATACAACATAAAGATTTTCTCAATTTGAGCCAGTCTTAAATTATTTAACATGAGAAGCAAAATTGTTCTTAATAACATCTCAACAATGAGAGCCCACTATTCTTAATTAGACGTAACAATATAAATCAATAAGCACGGAATATTCTGAAAGGATTGAGAGAAAGTTATTTATTCCATCTAGGATCAATCAACGGGTCAGAGAATTACACTAAACTTTTTTTTTTTTAAGATTTTATTTACTCATTTGATGGGACGCCTGGGTGGCTCAGTTGGTTAAGCGGCTGCCTTCGGCACAGGTCATGATCCCAGTGTCCTGGGATCGAGTCCCACATCGGGCTCCTTGCTTAGCAGGGAGCCTGCTTCTCCCTCTGCCTCTGTCTGCCTCTCTGTCTGCCTGTGCTCGCTCTCTCTCTAATAAATAAATAAAATCTTTAAAAAATTTTTAAAAAAAAGATTTTATTTACTCATTTGAGAGAGAAAGAGAGAGAGACAGAGAAAACACAAGTAGGGGGAGAGGTAGAGGAAGAGGGGGGAAGCAGACACCTTGCTGAGCTGGGAGCCCAACATAGGGCTCAATCCCAGGACCTGCAGATTATGACCTGAGCTGAAAACAGATGTTAACTATCTGGGCCACCTAGGTGCCCCAAATTACACTAAACTTTGAGAAAATTTCATATAGAGCAGAAGTGATAAAACTCTGAATTGTATAATACAAACTTCAATAGCTGATACAATCTAAGGATTAATTTTTAAATTCAGGTTTTTAAAATCTTAGTTGTAATTTTATTTTATTTTTATTTTTTTTTAAAGATTTTATTTATTTATTTGACGGACAGAGATCATAAGCAGGCAGAGAGGCAGGCAGGCAGAGAAAGAGGAGGAAGCAGGCTCCCCACCCAGCAGAGAGCCCGATGCGGGGCTCAATCCCAGGACCCTGAGATCATGACCTGAGCCGAAGGCGGAGGCTTTAACCCACTGAGCCACCCAGGCGTCCCAAAATCTTAGTTGTAATTTTAAAATCTTGTTGGGGAAACTGATAATTTGGAACATAATTTTAGAACCTGCTGAAGGTCAAAGAAACTTACATATTCTAAACCCCTATATGCATCATATTCTATGAGACATATTACAGTAAATACCATGTTATCTCAGTTCTCAAAACAATCCTTAAGATAGGCATCTCCATTTTAGATGGGAAAATACTTTTAGAGGAACTGAGTAACTTGCCCAGGATCATACAGGCAGAAAGTTGCAGGTACCCTGAAAAGTGTTACTAGAAAACACTGCTATCTCAGGTGACTTTCCAAAATAACATTAGAGAAGACAATAGAAACTGGCTTCACATAGAAATTGGTTTACTCTAACATCCACTTTCTTCCTACTATTAACAGACTACCTTGAAGAAAACTTGGGAAAAGAAAGAAGAGTCTAAAAATTAGGACTTTTATGTTGTCTTCCACAGTTTAAGAGTTTGGGTAAAAGATTTTATTATATATCAGAATCCAATAGTAATTTTATATCTCTTGGCAAAATGAAACAATCAGTTTATTTATTTATTTTTTAAAAGATTTATTTATTTATTTATTTATTTATTTATTTGATAGACAGAGATCACAAGTAGGCAGAGAGGCAGAGAGAGAGAGGAGGAAGAGCAGGCTGTCCGGAGAGCGGAGAGCCCGATGCGGGGCTCGATCCCATGACCTTGGGATCATGACCCGAGCCAAAGGCAGCGGCCCCAACCTACTGAGCCACCCAGGCGCCCCAATCAGTTTATTTTTAAGGGACGAGAATACCCCTAAGCTAAACACAAAAGAACTGCTATATGTTACTTCTGCGCTTAATGATATATAATTGATATAGAATAAACTGCACATATTTAAAGTGACAGAACAATGCTAGTGTGAAACTATCACCACAACCAAAATGATATATCCATCCCCGTCAAACGTTTCCTAGTAGTCCTTTGTAATCTCTCCTTCCTGTCTATCCAGGTCTCCTGTCCTATCCCCAGAAAATCACTTACCTATATTGTGCAACTAGAGACTAAAGTGCATTTTGTAGCATTACATATGAAAATTATGTCTGGATGAATGGATAAAGAAGATGGGATACACACACACACACACAGACTATCAGGCAGCCATCAAAAAACTGAAATCTTATTATTTGCAATGACATGGATGGAACTAGAGGGTATTACACTAAGCAAAAAAATCTATCAGAGAAAGACAATTATATGATCTCACTGATATGTGGAATTTAAGAAACAAAGGCTCATAGGGGAAGAGAGAAGAAATAAAACAAGATGAAACCAGAGAGGGAGAAAAACCATAAAAGACTCAATCATAGGAAACAGGGGGTTTCTGGAAGGGAGATGGGTGGAGGGATGAGGTAACTGGGTGATGGACATTAAGGAGAGCATGTGATGTAATGAGCACTGGTATTATATAAGACTGATGAATCACAGGCCTATACTTCTGAAACCAGTAATATATTATGCGAATTAATTGAATTTAAATAATGTTTTAAAAAAAATTTTAAATAAAATCCAATTTGTCTAAAAAAATTATGTGTTTTCTGTTACTACAGGCATTTTCTTGGATCTTATGTAAAAATTAGATGTACTGTTTTTGTTTGGCTTCCTTTACATTACACAATCGTCTTGAAAGTCATTGTTTTTAGGTATCAATACTTCATTCCTTTCAACTGCTGTGTAGGATTCCATTATATGAATATACTATAATTTGCTTATCCATTGAGCTATTGATGGGCATTTGGGGTTACTTCCAATTTTCTCTATTAAAAATAACATGGCTATGAACATTTATGTGTAAGTATTTGTCTATGGATATACACTCTCATTTCTTTTGGGTAAATATGCAGGAGTGGAATAACTGGTTCCTACAGCAAACTCATGTTTACCTTTTTGGGAAATTTTCTGATTATTTCATTTCCAAAAACAGTGTATGAAAGCGCCACTTGTTTGCTCCAGGCAAAACATGCCCTCCTTAATACCCATCACCAGGCTAACCAATTCCCTGACCTTCCTCCCCTCTAAAACCTTCAGTTTGTTTCTTGGAGTCCACAGTCTCTCATGGTTCTTCTCCCACTTTAATTTCACCCCCTTCATTTCTCCCTTCCTTCTCCTAATGTCCTTCATGCTATTCCTTATGTTCCACAAATAAGTGAAACCATATGATAATTGCCTTTCTCTGTTTGACTTATTATACACAGCATAATTTTTCTCCAGTTCCATCCATGTTGATGCAAATGTTGGGTATTCATACTTTCTGATGACCCTGAGATCATGACCTGAGCTGAAGGCAGAGGCTTAACCCACTGAGCCACCCAGGTGCCCCTGTCACAAAGATTTTTCACCCATTTTTTTCCCTATAAGTTCTATAGTTTATATGATCTGTTTTGAGTTTACTTCGTACATGATGCCAAATATGAATCAAAATTCAGTCTGGGTGGTTTTTTGTTTTGTTTTGGTTTTTGGTTTTTTTTTTGCAAACAGATACCTAAAGCTTAAGCAGCATTTGTTTAAAAGACTATCCCTACCGAAATCCTCTTATATCTTTGGCTAAAATCAATTGAACACATATATGTGGATCAACTTTTGGATTCTCTAATCTGTTCAGTTGATCCTTACCTCACACTACATACAATATTAACTTAAAAATGATCAAAGTCATAAATGTAACAGCTAAAGCCATAAAACTCTTAGAAGAAAACATAGGTATAAATCTTGTATGACCTTGGATTAGGTGATGCATTCTGACACAACTACAAGTAACCAAAGAAAAAATATAAATTGGACTTAGAATTAAAACCTCCTATGCTTCAAAGATACCATCAAGAAAGCAAAAGATAATCTATAGAATGGGAGATAATTTTTGGAAATCATAATTAGATAAGGGGCTAGTATCCAGAACATATAAATAACATTTGAAACATAAGAATACAAAGACAAGTAGTCCAATTAAAAAGTACAGGATCAGAACAGACATTTCTCAAAAAAAAAAAAAAAAAAGCAGCACAGATAAGATACTTATCATTAATCACTAGGGAGACACAAATCAAATTGACAATGAGATACCATTTCATATGCAATAGGATGGTTATAGTAAAAGGACAGATAATGTGTTGGCAAGGATAGGAAGAATATGTGTTGGCAGAAGAATGTACTGGCAAGGATAGGAACCTTCATATACTACTGGTGAAAACGTAAAAATAGTGCAACTATTTTGGAAAACAGTCTAATAATTCCTTAAGTAGTTTGATATAGAGTTACTATCTAACCTAGTAATTGTACATCATGAGTGTACTCATGAGTGTGTACTCATGAGAAATGAAAATATGGGGCACCTGGGTGGCTCAGTGGGTTAAGCCGCTGCCTTCGGCTCAGGTCATGATCTCAGGGTCCTGGGATGGAGTCCCACATCGGGCTCTCTGCTCAGTGGGGAGCCTGCTCCCCGCCCCCCTGCCTGCCTCTCTAAATAAATAAAAAAAAAAAAATGTAACTACACAATAATTTGTATGTGAAAATGTTCACAGCATCATTAGCCAGAAAGTGAAAACTCCAATGTCCATCAACTGATGAGTGGAGAAACTAAATGTGGTATATCCATACAATGGAAAATTATTCATCCATAAAAAGGAACGAAGTACTGATTCATGCTACATGGATGACACTTGAAAACTTTGTATTTACGTGAAAGAACTCAAATGTTAAAGGCTACATACCAAATGATCTAATTTAGATGAAATGTCCAAAATAGGTAAACCCAGAGACAGAACCAAATGATCTAATTTAGATGAAATGTCCAAAATAGGTAAACCCAGAGACAGAAGGTAGATTAATGGTTGCTGAGGGCTAGGGATTTTAAGAGGGAATAAGGAGTGACTACTAAAGGGTACAAAGTTTCTTTCTGGTGTGATGAAAATATTGTGGAATTAGATGGTGGTGATGGCTGTATAACTTTGTGAATATACTAAAAACCACTTAATCGTACAATTTAAAAGGATAAATTCTGTGATAGGTAAATTCAATCTCAATTTTTTACACACCTATTAGAAATGTAATTTGGAACTGTGTTGAATCTATAGTTTGGGGGGAAAATTTAACAATATAGAGTCTTTGGATGTACCTACAGGATCTCTTATTATTTAGGTTTTAATTTCTATCAGCAATGTCTTCTAGCTTTCAATTTATTTATTTATTTTCTAAAGATTTTATTTATTTATTTGACAGACAGAGATTACACAAGTAGGCAGAGAGTCAGGCAGAGGGGAGGGGAGAAGCAGGCTCCCTGCTAAGCAGAGAGCCCGATGCGGGACTCGATCCCAGGACCCCGGGACCATAACCCGAGCCGAAGGCAGCGGCTTAACCCACTGAGCCACCCAGGTGCCCCTAGCTTTCAATTTATAGAGCTTGTACATATTTTGTCAGATTTAACCATATTTTGTCTTTTTTTGATGTTACTACAAAATATTTTTTAAAAATTTCTATTCATGTTAGCTCACTATTAGCATATAAAAATAGTTAGGTTTTTAAATAATGATCTTATAACCCATAAACCAATCTCATTTATTAGTTCTTAGGAACTTTTTAAAAAGATTTTATTTATTTATTTGAAAGAGAATGTGAGAGAGAGCAAGAGCACAAACAGGAGGTTTTCTTTTGTAGATTCAATCTAATTTTCTACGTGGTCATAGCTGTCTATGAATAAAGTAGATTTATTACTTCTTCCTATACAATCTGTATGCTTTTTATTTCTTCCTTTGACTTATTGCATTGGGCAGGACACCTCCAGTAATGCCAGCTAAAGAGCTGAGTGGACACTCTTGTCTTTTCCATGTCACCTGTAGGTTTTTCACAGATGCTCAATATGAGGACAAGGATGTTTCTTCCTATTTTATTCTTTTATCTTACATGATATGTTATCTTTTAAATACATATTTCTATATAACATATATATCCTTTCCATTGTTGGACTTGATTTACTAAACTTCTGTTCAGACAAGATACTGGTCTAGTGTTTTCTTGAAATGTCTGTAAGATTTTGGTATCAAGGTAATAATGGTTTCAAAGCATGAGTGGGGAAATATTATCTCCCAATTTTCTGGAAGAGTTTTGTAAAATAGGTGTTATTTCTCCCTTAACTATTTGGTGGAATTCACCAATGGCACTATTTGGATCTGATGTTTTCTTTGGCAAAATATGAAATATTTCTGCACTTGATACAGGGCTATTCAGGTAATCTATTCTTTACGAATGAGCTTTGGTAGTTTTCATCTAGTTTGTTGAGTTTAATGGCATAAAGTTCATAATATTCCTTTACTGTCCTTTTAATATTTGTGGATTCTGTACTGATACTACATCTCTTGTGTTCCTGATATTGGTAACTGTGTCTTTCCTTTTTCTTGTGATCAAACTAGATATGTATCAATATTATTATTTTCACAAAAACCAGCTTATTTTTTTCTTTTTTATAATTGACACATCATATTATTTGTTTTGAGAAGAACCAGCTTTTGGGTTCATTGATTTTCTCTATTTTTCTCTTCTCTAATTTCTGTTCTGAACTTATTTTTCTTCTTTCCTTTCTTCCATTTACTTTAAGTTTTATTTGTTCCTTCTTATTTCTTAAAAACCAACACCACTGATTTGAGACTCTCATTTTATTTATATACTCAAATATTATATAATTATAATATTAAGATAGCCACTCCAGCTTTCTTTTGATTAGTTCTGGCACATGTATTACTTTTCTGTTTGCTGCATAAAAAACTAATGCAGGGGCTGAAAACAATACCTTTTTTTTTGTTTTTTTAAAGATTTATTTATTTATTTTGAGAGAGACAGAGAGTGGTGGGAGGGCAGAGGGAAAGGGAAAGAATGTCTTAAGCAGACTCTGTTGAGTACAGGAGCCTAACACAGGGCTTGATCTCACAACCCTGAGATCACAACCTGAGGTGAAACCTAGAGTCAGATGCTTAGCCAACTACTAAGTTGAAAACAATACTTATTTACAATCTCACAATTTTGTGGGTTATAAGTTCCCATGGGCTCAACTGGATCCTCTATTCAGGGCTCATAAGGCAGAAATCCAGATGTCAGATGGGGCGATCTCCTATCTGAAGACTCTGGGGGAAGAATCTGCTTCTAAGTCCATTCAGACTGTTGGCAGAATTCAGTTTTTCTTTTTTCTTTTTTTTTAAAGATTTTATTTATTTATTAGTTAGAGAGAGAGAGAGAGAGCGAGCACAGGCAGACAGAGAGGCAGGCAGAGGCAGAGGGAGAAGCAGGTTCCCTGCCAAGCAAAGAGCCCAATGTGGGACTCGATCCCAGGACGCTGGGATCATGACCTGAGCAGAAGGCAGCTGCTCAACCAACTGAGCCACCCAGGCGTCCCAGAATTCAGTTTTTCATGATGCCAGGTCTGAGGTGGTCTGTTTCCTTGCTGGCTTGGGTAATGTCTCTCTCTTTTCCTAGAAGATGCCTGCCTTCCTTGTCACAAGGCCTCTTCCATTTTCATAGCAAAAATGATGCACTAAGCACTTCTCATGCTTTAAATCTCTGACTTCTGCCACCAGCTAGAAAAGTCTGCTTTTAAAGGGCATTTGTTATTAGATTAAAACCACTGGGATAGGGCACCTGGGTGGCTCAGTCTGCCTTCGGCTCAGGTCATGATCCCAGGGTCCTGGGATGGAGCCCTGTATGGGGCTTCCTGCTCAGTGGGAAGCCTGCTTCTCCTCCTCCCACTCCCCCCTGCTTGTGTTCCCTCTCTCACTATCTCTCTCTCTGTGAAATAAGTAAATAAAATCTTTTTTAAAAAAAGAAAAAAAACCCACTGGGATACTCTCTCTCTGCCATACAACATAAATAATCATGGGAATGATATCTTATCCTCTTCGCAGGCTCTTCCCATATTCAAAGGGAGAGATGATTATGTAAGAAAGAAGTCAGTAGGAATCAGTCTTAGAATTCTGCTTACCATAACATGGCACACCTTTTTCAATTTCTTTTAATCCATTTGTATCTTTATATTAAAAGGGGCACTTTCTTATATACAGTGCATAGTTATGTCTTTTTTTTTTTTAAGATTTTATTATTTATTTGCCAGAGAGAAAGAGAGAGAGTGTGAACAAGCAGGAGGAGGAGCATGCAGAAGGAGAAGCAGGCTCCCCTCACTGAGCAGGGAGCACAATGCAGAACTCGAATCCAGCACCTTGGGATCATGACATGAGTTGAAGGCAGACACATAACCAACTGAGCCACTCAGGTGTCCTAGAGTTATGTCTAATTTTTTTATCCAATCTCTACCTATAATTGGGGATATTTACATTTAATATGATTATTCATAAAGAATCATTTTAATCTACCTTCTTGCTGTTTTGTATTTGTTTCATTTGTTCATTTTTCCTACTTAAAAATTTTTTTTTAAACACTGACATTTATCTTCATTATGCATCTCTTTCTGCTTCTTTGCATGCCAGGTAATATCTGATTTGGATCCAAGACATTATAAATTTTAACTTGTTGACTGGATGCTGGATATTTTTGGATCCCTCTAAGTACTTCTGCATTTTGTTCTAAGCTGCATAAAGTTTGACACTTTCAGATTAGAAGGACAGAAGGATTAATTTGCTCAATTACAGTGGTAAAACAGTTCTCGGTCATATACTCCATGAATTATAAGATTTTCCACTCTAACTGCTATGAACACATTATTCTTAGTTCTAAATGAGCCCCAATGACTTGTTCCCTCTAATTCTTTTGGATGGTTCTTTCCCTGGCCTTGGGAAGCCCCGTCACATACATGACCCTGATCAACACTCAGCTGAAGACCTGAGGGAGACCCTCTGTATATCTCTAGGTGTCTCTGTGTCTCCTCTTGTCTCTTTTTGCTGATCATTCCTATCTGGTACTCTGCCCTGAAAACGCTGGTGGTATGGGTCTCCCTGGACTCCAAACTCTTTTCTCAATTATGGGAGCTTGTCTACATGGGTTTTCTCTTCTGTGCCTTGTCTTGAACATTCTATCAGTGCAGTAAGCTGTCACTCAAGGATCACCATTTTTTATTGCCTGGTATCCAGTGTTTTGAGAACTGTTATTTTATATATTCTGACAAGGTCTTAGTTTGCTCATGTGGAAGAGTAAAGCTAGTCCCTCTTACTCCATCTTGGCCAGAAATGGAAATTCTGGTACTTATGTTTTATTCTCTTCAAGTGTAATGAGAGGTATAGAAGACTGGTAAGTAGTGAGGGGTATAGAAGACTGATGTAAAAATCCAAGAATGTAAACATGTATCAATGCTTCCCAACTTAAAAAAAAAGGTCATGTGTCCATTAGGAAAAACAAGAACAATACAGCATTTCCCCCAAATAATAATATAGTGCTTTCTAACTTACATTCTTCACTTAAAGGGTTAAAAAATAAATGTTTCTTACATAATAAATGAAAAAAATTGTCATGATACAGAGTAATAACTAATTATGATAGAATAATCTGAGTTCATTAGCTCAAATAGGTAATACACAGAAATTTTTCCAATTTATTTACAATAACGTTTTCCGTATTACATATATTGACTATAACATATTCAAATGAACACATTTACAACCTGACTGAAGAAAGAAAATAATGACCTTTGAGAAGTCCAGAGTTATCAATGGGTCCAGGATATACATTTTGATCTCCCATCTGGTATTTGTCCCAACTGTCAAAGCCAACATATTTTTTCCACTGTTTGAACCAGCGACTATCGACTAGGTACCTAAAAAGAGAAAAGAAATCAATAAAGGAAAATACCTGTAACTAGAGGAATAGCAGAGAAGCTATCTATTTTTTATATTTCATTTTATATTAAAGTACATGCCTACTTCAAAGGATTATTGAGAATAATTATAATGTGACTTACCATCTGGAAAAAAATATTTCACTTATACAAAAGTGTTATTCCTATTGTTCTATAAATATCTACTATTTGAGGACAAGTATTGACATACACATTAAAAAAAAATCCTTAATAGCACCTCTTAGAAAATGCAATAGCTATTCCATAAACTATCTGACAGTTGAACAAAAATTCAAATGGGAATTGTAAAAATGAAACAAAACAAAAATTTACAGTACAACATATAAAAAAATAGAAAAATAGTTCTGCAAAAAACTTAAAAAGACAGTATGTTTATTTTATATATTTTACTCTATCCTTTTGGGGATAAGGAAAGTGGATTATTAAAGGTTTCCAAGACTGATTATAATAATTTTAATAATAAATTTTTAAAAACTTTAGTTAGGGGACGCCTGGGTGGCTCAGTTGGTTAAGCAGCTGCCTTCAGCTCGGGTCATGATCCCAGTGTCCTGGGATAGAGTCCCACATCGGGCTCCTTGCTCGGCAGGGAGCCCGCTTCTCCCTCTGCCTCTGCCTGCCACTCTGTCTGCCTGTGCTCGTTCGCTCTCTCTCCCTCTCTGACAAATAAATAAATAAAATCTTAAAAAAAAAAAAAAAACTTTAGTTAGCTTCTTTACCAACAAAAGTTAATAATACTATTTCCATTTATTTCTCATAAAATCTGCTGGAGCAAGCAGGATAAAATCTGCTGGAAAAAGCAGGATAGGTTTTTTGTTTGTTTGTTTGGTTTCAAAAGTGTGGCACACCAAGCACTGTAGGCATTACTGAAATTATATTCATCTTATTTTCAAGTACCTACGAACTGGCTTCTCATCAGAAGACCAGTGACAGAAGAAGTAAAATAATGGCGCTCTAGGAAAGAAAACTCATAAACCTAAAAAACTTTACAAATTTATTCTGACTATATTATGAAATTATATTCTGACCCATTATATAATATATTATATTATATTCTGACCCATTATGAAATACTGTTTGCCATGGACTATTATTGAATAATTATTTTGAATGAATTATTTTAAATTCTTTTCCAGAAACATTTTCCAGACACTTAATCAGATTCAATCACAAACAAAATCAAAAGAGTTAACAAGATGTTTAAAGCCCACATGTGCACTGACAGAGGTAATCAAGTTATTTTTTGGAGATCATTCTAATGTATCTGTGCTTACTACACACAGCACTAAGTATAGGAATGAAATCCTACAGTTTATAGGTTACACAGTTGTTTATATCTGAAAATGTCTGAGGCAAAGACACCAATCTAACAAAATCCCACAATGCCTAGGGAATATTCATCAGCAGTTTAATTCCCTTAAAGTGGGTACTGCAGAATTATCTACACACTAGTATTCCAAACCTACTGTCAGGATTATGTAACTCAAAGCATCCAAATTGTAGAATTGGAGACTTAAGAAGAAAAAAAAGCTCAGAGACTGTCTTAAGAAAACCTTATTTTTTAAATAGATTAAACATTATAAAATCTTTACATATTAAACAAAATTATACTTAATTATTTATCACCCACTAAACATTTTTTAGACTCCCTCCTGTGATTTAAACAAAATATTCAGATATTTCATTTGCTTTCTTTGCAAATTAATGTCATGCTGTGTGGCCTTTCCTCTGTTCCATTTATTTTGTTTTTATCATTGTGACAATTTCGTCATTTCTTTATTACTTTAGTCTTGATTTTTTTTTTTTTTAGGGCAAGTTTCCCCAGCTTGGTGTTTTGTTGCAAATTGCCTCAACTATTCTTGGCCATCTTCCACATGAATTTTAGAGTCAGTTTATCAAGTTCCACAAAAAGTACAATTAAGATTTTGATTGGAATTGTGTTGAATTTATCAATTAACAGTAATACTATAAATAACAATGTGATTTATAAAACTGACATTAAAACTATTTGGGAAGGGGCGCCTGGGTGGCTCAGCGGGTTAATCCTTTGCCTTCAGCTCAGGTCATGGTCTCAGGGTCCTGGGATCGAACCCCGCATCGGGCTCTCTGCTCAGCGGGGAGCCTGCTTCCCCCCTCTCTCTGCCTGCCTCTCTGCCTACTTGTGATCTCTTTCTGTCAAATAAATAAATAAAATCTTTTAAAAAAAAAAAACTATTTGGGAAATACTATCAAAATTCTATTTATTTAAAATATATTTCTAAAAGATAGGGTTTTATCTCCCTAAGTATTTAATAAATCCTTTACTGTATGGTAGACATTTGCACTGGGTAGTATTCATCTGCTGCTAGTTCATATCTCTTTCCTAGATCTTGAAGTAACTGGTAGTTTCTGTATAATGATACTATTAAGAGAGGAGACTCTCACACTCGATGGATATTTATTTATCTGCTTTCAACATTACTTTCAACTGAAAAGGCCATCATATCTATTACAGGCTACCGTATCTTATTTGTAAAATTTTGTGGTAATGAAATATGAGGGGAAATATAGGAAAAAACAGAAATATCTATTACAGAAAGAATTATATACTTCTTAGGTGTACTTAAGAACATTAAACAAGGGGCACCTGGGTGGCTCAGTGGGTTAAGCCCCTGCCTTCGGCTCAGGTCATGATCCCAGGGTCCCGGGATCAAGCCACGCATCAGGCCCTCTGCTTGGCGGGGAGCCTGCTTTCTCCTCTCTCTCTCTGCCTGCCTCTCTGCCTACTTGTGATCTCTGTCTGTCAAATAAATAAATAAAATCTTAAAAAAAAAAAAAAAGAACATTAAATGAAGTGAGCTAAATAAAAAAAATTTATTTTAAGACATTTACCTAGATTTATTATAAAAACTCTACCTCTAATCTGTGAATCTGCCAAAACATAAGAATCCTCAATTTTAACTGATAAAAGCCTACAAGAGAATCAATAGTTAATGATTACAAGTAAGTGAACAAGGACCTAACTTACAGATTCTAAACAGTACTCTTAATCCTTGGTATGCTATTAGGATCCAGATAGGACCAATTTTAGCTTCCAAGGTTTTTTGTTTTGTTTTGTTTTTAAATGGCTATAACTATTTGTAAAGACTGATATTTCATGACTTTAATCTTAGACCTCTGAGAAAGAATAAAAGGCATGAAATAATCTTTATAAAGTTAAAACAATGATCATAAGATGAAGTCTAATAATACTTAACATTTCCTACTTGGTTTTGCATGATCTATCTACTCCTGCTGTCTAGTCTCAACTGGTACCATTTTTCTTTGCTGAGATGTAACTACAATAACCTTTCAGTTACTAGACACTCCATTTTTTGCCATATGGTTCCATCTGCCTAGATGCTACTCCTATTGCTCCCAACATCTATTTAATTCGTATCATCTTTCAGATAGCCTACACGGGTTTGGTTTTTTTTTTTTTTTAAGGTTTTATTTATTTTGGCAGGGAAGGAACCAAGGGGGAGGAAGAGGGACAAGCAGACTCTGCACTGAGTGTAGAGGTCAATGTGGGGCTCAACCCCAGGGCCCTGAGATCATGACCTGAACCGAAACCAAGAGTCCCGCACTTACCAACTGAGCCACTCGGGTGTCCCCTTAGATTTTTCTTTTTTTTTTTTTCCTTTAAACATATAATGTAACCCCACCCCCCTCTCCCAACACCCCTCCCCCCCACCCCCCTCAGTTTGTTTTATGACATTAAGAGTCTCTTTTGGTTTGTCTCCCTCCTGATCCCATCTTGTTTCATTTATTCTTTTCCTACCGCCTTAACCCCCACCCCCGTTGCATCTCCACTTCCTCCTATCAGGGAGATCATATGATAGTTGTCTTTCTCCGATTGAAGATTTTTCTTTTTAACTGTGATTAAAAATATGTATAGCAGGGGCGCCTGGGTAGCTCAGTTGATTGGGCGACTGCCTTCAGCTCAGGTCATGATCCCCCAGTCCCGGGATGGAGTCCCGCATCGGGCTCCCAGCTCCATGAGGAGTCTGCTTCTCCCTCTGACCTTCTCCCCTCTCATGCTCTCTTTCTCTTTCTCAAATAAATAAATAAAATCTTTAAAAAAAAATGTATAGCAAAATGTACAAAATACGCAGCTTGTTTTACTATGTATTTTTGGAAGAAATTTGTAGGTTTATGCTATCTCATATTTATTTTCTCTGTCTTATATTATCTCTTACAAACATGAATTAGTATTAAATTTTAATTAAAAAACTGACATAAGCTTCGGAGAATTTTCTTTGGAAAAACATGATTTATATGATTATTTCTAAATTTATCAAATTATGTTTCTGACTCATAATAATGTATTCATTCTCAAGAAATTATTTCTTTTTGGTAACTAGAGCAACCAGTAAGTAAACCAGAAAAATAGAAATGACTGGGTGATATCTCAAAAGAAAAAAAAAGCACATAAGAAACAAAGTACAGATTACAATCCTTGATATCTGGGAAGATAATACAAGCAAATAATACAAGCAAAACAATAAATAATAATATAAGCAAAACAATAAAAAACCCTACAATTAACATATATACTTATTTTAAGCTGACTTAACTTTTAGTATGAAGTGTTACATTATAAATTTGCAACTAACTAAAATTCATGTAAATACTAATCTGCAAATATCCAGAGATCCCAAAGCACAGAAGAGAAATTAATTGCTTTGTGACAAATGCACCAATTTAAGTTTCTTGCATAAAGGAGTCTATGCCTTATAGATGAGACCAAAGGTGAAATATTTCTGAGTAATACTGATACATGTGACTATGTTTCCATATCAAAAGCCATGAAGTACATGTACCAAAATATGATCAAGATTATGATTGAGGCCTCTGGCTATAGCATAATTACTTCCATTTCCCTCTGTTTCAGTGGGTTACAAGGAATTTTATGAGCACCTCATACTTGCATTAACCACAATTCTCACATAGTAGTATGCCAATAGGAAAAATTTTTATCATAATGTTAATATGGGTTCAAAAATTGGTAAAGAAAATCTTATGGAGATAAAGGTCTATGGTCATCAATCTCTCAAATCCTTGAGAGATGACCTACAATCCTCCAGCATATCTCCAGACAGCCTTCTTCGTTTACAGCTACTTCAAAACTAGAATGTGCTAGGACCAGAACTTTGGGAGTTTGGTATGCTGGAAGAACTAAATGATGTCAGAGTTCATGACAAGGGGATAAGAAATACTACGTAAGGGGCGCCTGGGTGGCTCAGTGGGTTAAACCTCTGCCTTCGGCTCAGGTCATGATCTCAGGGTCCTGGGATGGAGCCCCACACTGGGCTCTCTGCTCAGCAGGGAGCCTGCCTCCCTCTCTCTTCTCTCTCTGCCTACTTGTGATCTCTGTCAAATAAATAAATAAAATCTTTTAAAAAAAAGAAATACTACATAAGGCTAGAGAGGTAGACTGGACCAAGACTATCCAATGTCTTTAAAGTAATGCTAAGGTTTTATCCTAAGCGTAATGGAAAGCCACTGTAAGATTTTTAGGATGGAAGAGATATGATCTGATTCACATTTCATGAAGACCACTAGAAATACCTCACAGGATTATTGGGAGGATCAAATACAAATCAAATGTTTAATAAATCAAAAAATCACATAAAGCTATGAGTACTCCAAAAAGGTCTAAATTATATGGTGCTAAATATTCTGAAGGCATCAAGAAAGACAATTTGTATTGTGGTCTGGACAGAATAGTTTTCAATGGCTCCAGAGAAGATGGGTCAATTTTAGGACCCCACACAAATTTAAGTTAATTTTAAGACAGTCCTTGGGAGCCTGAGTGGCTCAGTGGGTTAAAGCCTCTGCCTTCAGCTCAGGTCATGATCCCAGGGTCCTCGGATAGAGCCCTGCATCGGGCTCTCTGCTCAGCAGGGAGCCTGCCTCCTCCTCTCTGCCTGCCTCTCTTGTCTACTTGTGATCTCTGGCTGTCAAATAAGTAAATAAAATCTTAAAAAAAAAAAACAAAACAGTCCTCAAATGCTGAAAAGCTACTATAACAACTAAAAAAGCCAGATTTTTTTTCCCTTTTCTTTCTTTCTATTTTTTTTTGGTGGTGGGGGGTAAAGATAGAGTTCTAAAAGTTTATACTGTTTTATACACACTAGAAGCAAACTTAAGGAAAGATATATACAGGCTAATGAATGATTGAGAAAACAGCCCTAGACATAAAGAAGCTTAAAAGTATGGGAAAAGGGGAAATCTCAACAGCTGCATTTAAGAAATCATAGAGTTGGGGTGCCTGGGTGGCTCAGTGGGTTAAGCCTCTGCCTTCGGCTCAGGTCATGATCTCAGGGTCCTGGAATCGAGCCCCACATCGGGCTCTCTGCACAGCAGGGAGCCTGCCTCTCTGCCTACTTGTGATCTCTGTCAAATAAATAAATAAAATCTTTAAAAAAAAAATCACAGAGCTAATGAATGCATAGTTCCTTCCTTTTTTTGATTAGTACATTTATACAAACAACTTTTAGATAAGTGATTCCTGCTTAATTTACTAATACTGACATATATGTAACATCATTTATTTTTTTTTAAAGATTTTATTTATTTATTTGACAGACAGTGAGATCACAAGTAGGCAGAGAGGGAGATAGAGAGGAGGAAGCAGGCTCCCTGGGATCATGACCTGAGCCGAAGGCAGAGGCTTTAACCCATTGAGCCACCCAGGCGCCGCACATGATTTATTTCTTAAAATCCTACATTTTTCTCTGCAAAGTAGATTTGAAACATTCTTCTACAACTAAGAAAATACACAAATATTTTAGTCTAATCCAATGTAGCACACAATTTCAGAAAAACATGTATAACTATCTTACACAGGATTAGCGGAATAAACAACTCTCGATGTTAATTCACTCTAAGATTAATTCTCTTATTTAATGAAATACTATTTAAGTTAGATTTACACAGCAAGAGCATAAAACCATTTTCAATACTAACGGAGTTATCGATAATTTCTAGCATTTTAAATCATTATAAGCCAGATAATTCACAGGCTTTTTAAAAAGTGCCAAACTATAACTCAGGATTTCACTGTTTCAGCAAAATTTAACTGAAAGCTATGGAGTTCTTTCAAATAAAACAATGGCTTGGTTGGTCTCTTTACATCTTCATTTTAAATTTCAAGTATTTCCAACCTATTTTCTACTTTGCACATTAAATTCATCAGTTAGCAGGAACTAATTTTTATGACCTCTTTTTACTTCTAAACTAAGACAAAAAAGGAACTCAGGAAGGAGACCAAGTAAGATTGTGAAAGCTAAAAGAAAACCCATAGAATGGGAGAAAATTTTGCAAATCATCTCAATGAAAAGCGATTTGTATCTAGAATATATAAACTCTTGGGGCGCCTGGGTGGCTCGGTGGGTTAAAGCCTCTGCCTTCGGCTCAGGTCATGATCTCAGGGTCCTGGGATCGAGCCCCGCATCGGGCTCTCTGCACAGTAGGGAGCCTGCTTCCCTCTCTCTCTCTCTGCCTGATGCTCTGCCTACTTGTGATCTCTCTCTCTGTCAAATAAATAAATAAAATCTTTAAAAAATAAAATAAAATAGAATATATAAACTCTTAAAACTCAATAATACGGGGTCCTTGGGTGGCTCAGTGGGTTAAAACCTCTGCTTTCAGCTCAGGTCATGATCTCAGGGTCCTGGGATCGAGCCCCGCATCCCGCTCTCTGCTCAGCAGGGAGCCTGCTTCCTCCTCTCTCTCTGCCTGCCTCTCTGCCTACTTGTGATCTCTGTCAAATAAATAAATAAAATCTTAAAAATAATCTGGGATGCCTGGGTGGCTCAGTTGGTTAAGCGGCTGCCTTCGGCTCAGGTCATGATCCCAGCGTCCTGGGATCGAGTCCCACATCGGGCTCCTTGCTCAGCAGGGAGCCTGCTTCTCCCTCTGCATCTGCCTGCCTGTCTGCCTGTGCTCTCTAACTAATAAATAAATAAAATCTTAAAAAAAAATAATACAAATAATCTAATTTAAAGATGAGCAAAGGATCTAAGTAAACATTTGCCAAAGAAGGTATACAAACGGCTAATACACACATATGAAAAGATGTGCAACATCATTAGCCATTAGGAAAATGCAAGTCAAAACTACAATGAGATGAGGCGCCTGGCTGGCTCAGTTGTTAAGTGTCTGCCTTCGGCTCAGGTCAAGATCCCAGAGTTCTGGGATTAAGCCCCGAATCGGGCTCCCTGCTCAGTGGAGACCTGCTTTTGCCTCTCTCACTCACCCTGCTTGTGTTCCCTCTCTCGCTGTGTCTCTTGTCGAATAAATAAATAAAATCTTAAAAAAAAAAGCTATAATGAGATACCACTTTATATCTGCTAAGATGGCTATAATCAAAAGACATTAACAAGTGCCGTCAAGGATGTAGAAAATTGGAACCCTCATACTGTTGATGGCAATGTAAAATGCTGCAACCACCTTGGAAAAGACACCCAGGAATTCCACTCCTAGGTATATACTCAAGATAAATCAGTTTTGTGTATACAAACAAAAGTATGTATGTACACATAACAAAAAGTTATGTCTACACAAAAACTTGCACATAAATTGTTCACAGCAAGATTATTCCTAAGAGCCAAAAATGTGGAAAACCCAAACGTCCATCAACTGACGAAGGGATGAATTCAATGTGGTATATTATCTATACAATGGAATATTATTCAGTAATAAAAAGAAATGAAGTACTAATACTTCACGAAAGAAGCCAGACACAAAAGTCACATATATGATTCCACTTATATGAATTATCCAAAACTGCCAAATCTATAGAATAAAAAGTAGACTAGTAGCTACCTAGAGCAGGGGGATCCAAGGGGAAACTGGGAGAAGCAGAGGACTGCTAACAGGTATGGAGGATTCTGGGGCGGGTGATAAAAAATATTCCAATACTGATTAAAGTAATGGTTGCACAATTCTGTGAGTATATTGAAACCCAGTAAATTGTACATTTTAAGTGGAAAAATTGTACAATATGTCAATTGTATCACCATAAAGCTGTTATTTTTTTTTAAGAGTGAAAGGATATATATCTGCATGAGATTATTAGGGATGATTTTACAGAGATTTTTAAAAATATTTTATTTATTTATTACAGAGAGAATACACACACGAGAATGAGAGAGAGAAAGAGAGGTCAGGGGCAGTGGGAGAGGGAGAAGTGCCCCCCCCCCCCCCCGCACTGAGCAGGGAGCTCAACACAGGGCTCCAGGACCCTGGGATCATGACCTGAGCCGAAGGCACAGACACTCAACTAACTGAGCCACCCAGGCAAACTAGGGATTGGTGTTGAGCTTGGTTTTGAAGTAAGTGAAGGTCAGGAATTAGTAAAATGTATTTGAAATAATATGAATAACGTGTAATGCCCTATGAGGCAGAAATGAATAAATAATTTCCAAGAAATGGGAACTACAGTCAGTATTAAAGCGGAGCTATATTAATTGGAAATAAAACTGCTAAGACTAGAATGCTAAACCAAGGACAGAGCACCCCAAAATCCTACAGGCTCCTCAAAATATAACAGGTGAAAATCCTGTTTTTAATATGCCAAAGCTATCATTGCCTGATTTTAAAACTTCAAAGTATTCATCTCTCAAAAAGCTGTTTCCATAATAGGAGTATGGCTCTATCACTCTCGGGCAAGCAACACAATTTAAAATGCAGGCTTTCAAGTTGATTGTCTAGGTTATAATCTCTGCTCTATCACTTCTGACTATGTACATGTAACTTTATACCTCGGTTTTTGTATCTGCAAAATGAGAACATATCACTTCATGTATGTGTAAAGCTCTTAACATGTAATAAGTTTTGTAACCATCACCATAACTATATGGTACATGTAACTACTTAACTCTACCTCTCCAGAGAATTAAGTTTCTACAGCTTGAAATCCATTCAAATTTGTGAATATAAATTTTCTATCTATATCCAAGATAAATCCCTTGATTAAACTGTTAAACTCTGTCAAGCTGTTAAAACATATTGTTAAACAATATAAAGCAAACCAAATTATCAGGTCTTTCTCTTTTTTTTTTTAAAGGTTTATTTATTTTATTTGACAGACAGAGATCACAAGTAGGCAGAGAGGCGGGGGGGGGGGCAGGGAAGCAGGCTCCCCACTAAGCAGAGAGCCCGATGTGGGGCTTGATCCTAGAACCCTGAGATCATGACCTGCGTGGAAGGCAGAGGCTTAGCCCACTGAGCCACCCAGGCACCCCTCAGGTCTCTTTTACCATGATCATTTTACCCTATCGTTCTTAATCTTTTTTAGTAAAATTTTACTCAAGGAACTTCATGATTTTTTCACTCAAGTAAGTAATTTTGTCTCTAGTGCTCCAGGTTTTGACTTAACTGGCTCTCGAAAACTTAGAATTGCCTGGCCTCAAAGCCACTCTTAGACTTGTCTGTGAGAGCCTTTGACTTCTTTCACAAAGGAGTTCCTTTCTATGGCTACTTCTGCTACAAAATTTTTCTTAACAGTAAGGAATTACCAAACTAATATCTGGGTCTTCCAAAGTTAAAAGGAGAGAAGAGACAGCTAGCTCTCCTCCTCATGGAGAAGAAAAGGGAGTCATTACCCTCCTTTTGTGGGGGAGACCTATAAGGAAACCATGCAGAATCCTACTGATGAAAGCAGTAAAAGTGTCGTAGGTACAACCAAATACAGGTCAATTCTACAGAGGTTTTCTGCCTCATATTACAATCTGAACTTCTTCTTTTTGAGAAGCAACTCTTAATTATGACTTCAGATAAGTCATTTTAATCTGTATCCAAAACTAAGATCGTTTACTACCAGTCTTATTCTAGGTTTCTTTAGTAGTGACTTCTATATAAACTGGACAAAACTGAAAGGAACTCGCTTGTTTAAAGAATAGATGGAAAAAGAGTGTGGAGTAATGACTTCAAGGGAAAAAATATGAGAGAGAGTATGAATTACAGTGGAAACTGAGGAAATGAAAATGAAAGGCACAAACTGAATTGAGTCAAGGAAGAAAAACAATTGTTTTACTAACTGCTGAATAACTCTACATAGAAAGAACTAAGAAGGAATAATAATTTAATGAAATACTGTTTGCATTATATTTGAATAGTGACAGCATGAAAACATTTTTTTTTTTTAGATTTATTTATTTGACAGACAGAGATTACAAATATGCAGAGATATGCAGAGAGACAGGAAGGGAAGCAGACTCCCCACTGAGCAGAGAGCCCGATCGGGGCTCGATCCCAGGATCCTGGGATCACGACCTGGGCCAAAGGCAGAGGCTTTAACCCACTGAGCCACCCAGGCGCCCCAACATGAAAACATTTTTAAAAAAGATTTTATTTATGTATCTGATGGAGAGAGAGAAAGAGAACAGTGGGGGAGTAGAGAGAGACAAGCAGGTTCCACGCTGAGTGTAGACCCTGACTCAGAGCTCCATCTCACCACCCTGAGATATGACCTGAGCTGAAATCAAAGGTTGGATGCTTAACCTCCTGAGGCACCTAGGTGCCCCCAAAACATTTCTAATACTAAGGGGGTATTGATAATATCTAGTATTTTAAATTATTATAAACCAGGTATTTACATTAGCTCTGAACTCATCAAACACTTGTAAAATGAGGTAAATAGGAGCACTTACTTTAAAAGCTGCATTAATTATAAAGCATTTAGAACAGCTTTCCAAAAGCAAAACATTAAGATTTTCTATACATGCTATTGTATCTGAACTAGTTTACATAAAACACAAGTTTACAATAAAATGGTAGAACTCTACTAAAATAGATTCCACTTAAAAAAGATAAAATGTCCATTTTTTTTCCTTTTGAAGTGAAACTAACATTTAAAAATGCATCTTCAAAATAATCGATTTTGGGGCCTGAATTAAAGCCCTAGACTACTTGTGTTCAAATCCCAGATTTATTACAGTAATTTATTACTGTGTGAACACTTGAGCCTAGGATTCCTATTCTGTCAAATGTGAATTACATTACATTCACATTCTAGTGTCCTAGAATTATAGTGATAAGTAATTAAGTTAACATAATAAGTACTTAAAACAGTACCTAGCACATGTGTTTTCAAATATAATACTCTACATCATGGCCTGAAAAACTAAGTTTTTCTTAGTATACATATGTGTGAGCAAGATTAGTATTTGTCACAAAACTATTCTGCAAAAAGAATATTTATTTAATAACTTAAGTGTGCTAATGGGAAAATGGTATGATTTAGAAAAAAAATAAATAAAGCCTGAATGTCAGTGTGATTTCACTGAATGAAATCACAGACTAAAAAGCTCTGGATCTTCCTAGCAAATAAGGTACACAATTTTAGATTCACTAACAACTTAGAAGTGATTTAAAAACTTTTAAAGCTTAAATTAGGAAAAATTGCCTTTCTAGATTTTAAGCAACTAAAATGTGAAAAAATATGTTCTAATAATGTCACTATTTCTGTCCTTATTTTCACTGATGTACCAACACAAAAAAAACCCATTTTGATTTTTGGTCTTATTTCCTGCAAATGATATGACATATACCCTAATTTAATAGTTAACACTTTGGCACAACTAAAATTAATATTTACAGTAATAATAATGTAAAAATTCCTTTAACAAATACATGCTAAACAATTTGTGGAGTTTACTTAATAGTGTCCCTTTACATTATGAACTGATTTGTCATTATAAGGTTATTTTCTTTTAGTGTTAATCAAAGTTGCACAAAAAGAGACCACATAAAATAAAGCCTCAAATATTTCTAAGTAAAAGAGCGGAATCGAAGGAAAGCCCTAAAACTGAATCAATGTCTTCCAATATGAAAACCTCAAAGATCTGATGGACTATTCCTTGCCTATTTATTGAAACAAAAATATCATATACATTTGAAATTACTCTAAATACAAATTAAAGTTACTCTGAAGTACCTTAAATCTACTAGAGTTATTAGGATTTATGCAAAAAAGACACACAAAATTTAATTTGTAAAGTTAGCTATGCATTACCATTGAACATACATAAAAATTTAAAACATCACACATAAAAGTCAGTGAAAATGACTGGTAGAAGAGTAACATTTAATGAAAATGGGGAAATAAAGCAGTGATTTTGATGATGTGTAGTTACTGTTTACTTATATATCCAAAGAGTATTCCATAACCCACAACTTGTCTTTGTAACTCATTTATTTAATTACCCATCACCCATAAATAGGTTCCTCTATCACTAATATACTTAACATGTAATGTACTTAAAAAAATTTTCCTTTTGTCTCATGAAGAGAAATCACCAAGTATCTGAAGATTGTTATCTTTCATTCAATCTAAGTTAAACAAGTTCTAGTTCCTTTATCTTTATTTCTATAGTAACTAAATTCAAACAATCTTGTTCATGGTTTTCTAATTACCTCCTTTGAGCTAAAATACAGATTAGGAAACAGAATTATGAGACTACTTTACTCCTTCTAATGCAGATCAGTGTCACTTTCATACCTTACCTTTTTAAGAGGTATAACTCTCCTGCATAAATTTGGACTTGCCACCATAAAGTCTAGTATTAAGTTTGTTAGTAAATATAGTAATAACTTTAATTAATAACTTCTAAATAAATTAAAGTTCATTCTTCCTCATCTTAGACTTGTGTACTTATTTTCATCTCTAGAAACTCAGTTTGCAGATAAAAATCATTCACTATTTACAAATAAACAGAAACTCTAGTTTTCAAGCAAAATCAAACCTTGCCTAAGTGTTAGTTCAGGATAATATGAAACAATCCTATCCGAAAACTGCTTACAAACTACTTAATGAAATTAAGCTTCATTTTCATTAGGTTATTCATTTTAAAGCACTTTAAGGCACTTTATTCATTTAAGGCACCATAACAACAAAAATTAGTATAAAGTTTTCAAGAATAAACTTATAGTAAACCTTCCATTTTTTCTCAATAGTCATCAGTCTTTTTCAAGATGGTTATACACACATACCAAGATAATGTTCCATCTGCATATGGCCCATTTCAGCTACAAAATAGCAGACTGAATTTGCCCAAATAACCATAAATGATTAAACCAATCATCTTTTAAAAAGACATTAAAAAGAGAAACAACTTTTTAACAAGTTAAAAACAAGTTTTAACGAGTCCCCAACACATGAGCCCAAGTAACAACTAAATTATTAAATCTTCACCAGTTCTCTAATCATGCGTACATAATGAAAGGTGTACTTATCAAATTAGTCTCCTTAAAACTCTGAATCAGGGGCGCCTGGGTGGCTCAGTGGGTTAAGCCTCTGCCTTCGGCTCAGGTCATGATCTCAGGGTCCTGGGATCGAGTCCCGCATCGGGCTCTCTGCTTGGCAGGGAGCCTGCTTCCTCCTCTCTCTCTCTGCCTGCCTCTCTGCCTACTTGTGATTTCTCTCTGTCAAATAAATAAAATCTTAAAAAAAAAAAAAAAAAAA